>BMAV01015787.1:0-131722 GCA_019973955.1 Trichonephila inaurata madagascariensis | reverse complement strand
TTTTCTAAATTTGAGTATTTTGCATCGGAGCTATTTTGAGTATGTGACGTATTCAAAAGTGAGTATTTTGTGCTCAGTTCTGATAACCGGTTTTCGCGTGCAGATGATTTCTATATACACTCTGGACAAAAAATTAGCCCACCCGGAAATTTTCGGGATCGTAACGAAATTTGGGAGAAGGTACAAGTCGGGAAGATACGCTGGGATTATAAATGCAGCGTGATTGCGCATTGCGTATAGCCGGTAGGGGCGTTTAATCGTTCTCCGTGGAGTATAAAACAGGAAACCCAAAGCTTGTTTGAGTGTGCGAATCGTGTACAAAGCAAGAGCGAAGTAGACATGCCATTACCCTTTTTTCAAAGACAACATGAGGCTTCACAGTTTGAGAGGGGAGAGAATCATCGGCATGATGAAAGCTGGGTGGTCAGCTGCGAGTAGTCGTCAATTGGGCCATTGATTGTGTTGTGAGGGAGGTGTTGGGACCAGTGGATCCGAGAGATGTCATTTACACGAAGACCAGGCTCAGGATGCTCTCGACAGACCAGTCATCGAAAGACCGCCACATCGTAAAAAATCACGCGTACAGTCAATTGCTTCATCGGCCCCCCTCCAGGCAAGGTAGCACCTTCACTAGGCCCCTGTGTCTTCTCGAAACATACGAAGGCGTCTGGCTGAAGGACATTTGAGATCACGGTGCCCATTACGTGCTCCCCCCACGCCCACCCATCTACGTCTCCCTTTGGGGGGGCCCAAAACGAGGAAAACTGGACTGCAGCAAAATGGAACCAGGTCGTTTTCGCGACAAACCCCAGATTCAATCTCAGCGTGATAAAATCTTTCGTTTTTGGGGACCCCGTGGTGAGCGCCTCAATCCTGCCTTTTCCTTACAGTGACACACCACTCACACAGCTGGTATGATGATATGGGGTGCTATTGCCTACAATACACGGTCACCCCAAGTATTGATCCGTGACACCAGAACCCCTCGGTATGCCTATGACATCCCCCAAACCACATGTGTTTCCCCCATGAAACGGCTCCCAGGAGCCCTTTTAAAAGACAAGCTCGCCCCCACTGAAGGGGGGCAAAGACATTCCGCACTGCTCTACCCCCCTAGCCGCTGATCCCCAGATACCCAATCGAGCATATCTGGGATTTTGGGATGTCGAGGTGGGCATCCCACGAGTTTGAACGAACAAGAGGCAAGGTTACAGCAAATATGGAACGAAATGTCTAAAGAATCATACAGAACTTGTATGCCTCAATGCTCGACGATAAAGGATTCGCCTATATATAGGTGCGTTCAACAGGGTATTAAATCCTCCGTTCTTTTGCCTCTTCTGAAAAAAAAGGATCCTTTTTCTTTGATTTTCTAATCATTTACTTATATCAAAGTAGTCAATACGTATGTAAAATTTCGTTTCATTTTGAAGACTCCTTCTTGGTGCGCTAATTTTTTGTCCATGAGTGTATGTTATCTTCAATAGTTTTTAATCTGGGGGCTCCCGGAATTTTTTCAAGGGGATCAAAAGTTCCCCAATCTTGTTCATTTTCCCTTTTTGATTATTTTAAATTTTTCAAAAAAATTTTGAAAAAACTATTTTAATAAAAATTAGCGTTAATTAATAAAATTAATCATTAAAACAAATATTAATTTAAAATTTTTTCCATCTTATTGTTATAATCAATTAAAAAAAATCAGGGTTTTTGGGGGGGGAACCCGGACCCCCCAGGACCCGCCCCTCCCTTTGTCGCCACTGATCTGAGGTATATGTGATTTCCGTTTAATATAGAATAATCTAAAATCATAAAAAAAGTTAGATTTGGCATAATAACCATTTAACACTCACTCCTTTTTACAAAGGAACTAGAAGTGTGCGTGTACAATAATAACAATCCCTTTAACTTCATTAGATATGTCATTTTTTTCAAATATATGGCTTTCCGATCTATGTAGAAGTTTAATTTTTCTTATACTCATCTATTTTTTTTTTATTTCTTGAAGCTATCATTTTTATACTTGACGTATAGCGCGCACCCGTAAATTTCGATCTCATTTTTGAGTTAATACTGCGCGTTATACGCCGGACTTTTACGGTTATGAGGAATTTAGTCCCCTATTACTGTTATGCGGCTTTCGCAAAATGAATTCCTGTTAGAAAGACATGGTTTACGTTTTATAGCAGTTATTATTCCTTGATTTTTTTTCAGGTTCTCGGGAAAAGGTACGATTTTCCCCTAAAAACATCCTAAATATCTTTTACAGGATTAAAGTTTGCAGAACCGGTTCACCAATCTATTCAACGAATATTCTCATTTTCTAGAAATTCGTTTATCAGAGGAGCTCTATGTAGACGAATATTATCCATAAAAATGAAACTAGGATCAACTGTACACCAAAAAAGGCAAGCTATTAGAAGAAGTATTGTTTAGATTGAATCGGTTATTAATATAAATGAACGACTCCAAATACCGTTGAAATCAATTTCTTTTGGGTCCTTCTAAAGTGCCCTTTTTGGGAGAAGGAGGGGAAGTAGAAGACTTTGTGATATTGTCTTTCGGAATCAGTAATCATTAAATATTGGTTCCTGCTGTTAAATAAATTTATTAAGACAAGTGAAAAGCTGTTGATTCCAGCTACGCTTTGCTGTAGTGGACAACTATCAACTTTCCTGGTTATTCCTTAACGACCTTCGCATTGCCTTTTCTCTAAGGATCCAGTGTCATTAAACTGTTTCAATAATATACCCCGTTCTGGTTATTTAGTCGGGGGTTCATCTTATTTTTTTATAAAGACTATCAGGGGCTATGAGACCAATCACCCAAACTCTATCTTTGCATTCTGTCATGCTTTCGGCAAACCTATACATTCTAGATTCTCTGTGCAGCCAGGGTTCCCCATTCTTAAGCCTTTTGTAATTAGGGGTTTTTTTCCCGGGGAACCCGGTTTGGGAAAATTTTTGGTTTTCATATTTTGCATTTCCGGGGGAAAACACGGGGCCCGAAAAAACAAAAGTTGGTTTTGCCTGGACTGTGATATAATGTGGACCTACGACCTACGATTTTCGATTGCTTGCCCCGAATTCCTTGGAAGGAGAAATGTTCCAAAGCAGTGCGGTAAAAGTGTAATAAGATAAACCTTAACATCCACACGTAGAGTTGGGGAGAATTTTTTACAGTTTGTAGTAAGGGGAGTGAGTGAATATTAACGTCACACTATTCATCTACGCGAAGGTTTTTGGCGACGGACCTTGTAATTTTGAATCATGGTCAAGTAACGAGGACGACACCTGAGCCGGCACTTTCCCCTCCAAACTTCCAAAGTCAACCAATGGGAGGACGTTTGTGAGCATCGATATACTTAACGAGTATCGCGCCGCTACACGATGGGTCTTCAGCGGTACTAGGCTTGGATGACTCATGGCATGCCGGCCACAAGTTCAAGACCTTGACCACTAAGCTACCATGGCCCCCAGCTTGTTGTAGGAAAGAGTCCTATTTTTCCTAATCTGTTCCTGTCTGCCTGAACACCGTTTCGTTAACTGAAAGCATTTAGTTTTTAAAGGAATTTCATTTCGTAGGCTACCAGTCTGATGAAATTCTGATATCTTGATTTACGTTGGTAACATATGTACTTACACTTAAAACTATTAATTATTTAATTTATTTACAAATTTTTTGGATACTTGTATTTATTATAATCCATTTAATTGTAACCGCAGTATGAAGCATCGACAGGTCGTTTGTAAATGTATAGTGTCCGTGCGGCATGGAGGCAATCTTAATTTTCGTCAAGCCGTAAGTCCTTCGAGAGGTTGGAGGAAAGGGAAGGGAGGTGGAAGGATTCTAATGACCCCTCAGGATTGTTTTCCACAAAATTGGGGTGGAGCGGAGACAAATCCTACTGCCACCTGCAGCGTGCTCAAAGCTGCGGATAGCGACAGACGTAAAACTATCCCCTTGCTACGATGAACTTTGTGGGCATCGATCTGACACCATCATCATGTGGTATCAAAAACAATACAGCTATTTAATTAAAGTAGAGAAAAAAACACTCTTATTTGACCAATTTTTAACATTTAATTTGTAGCTTACTTTTAAAATATTGCTATAATATTTTATGTTTGCTAACAATTTTATATCAGAATCAAGTCTTTCCTAAGACATTTTTGTACATATATAATAATAAATACTTTATAACATATTGCACATGTTTTCATTATCATGCACTGATTTCATCATTTTATAGGATAATCATATCTTAAATAACTGTGCCTTTTTGGAAGCTTTTTTTTAACGAAAGGTCCGTAACCTTGGATGCTCGAAAGAAATGAAATCCCTGTATTATTGATATTGATAAGATTTTTCTTTTTTCTTTTTTAGTGCAACTAACTGTATATATTATCAAGAATAAGTATAGAGATTTAATAATTTTACTTTAAATAAGTAACAAATCTTGTAATTATAAGCATGCACAAGGGTGGGGAATTCAGAGAGATGGCGTCTGTCTTCCTTCATCTTTTTGGATTAGGTGAATCTGATGTTATAAAGAAAAAGTTATCTTTTCTGTAAGTTTAATAACAATGTTAGGAAATACAATAAATAATTTATTTTTTACACATTAATTGTTAAAATAATTTTAACAAAAAAAATTTATTTTTATCTTAAATAGTCTTTTTAAAGCGGTTTTTTAACAAATTGAATAACATTCCCATTTTTTTAACCCCAATAAAAATCATCGATTTTTTTTTATTTCGAAAGCTTTTTTTCAAATTAGAAGAATTTCCAACTTAAACATAAAATTAATTCAATGTCCTTAAATTAGAAACAAAATGAGCTTTGAAACAGAAATGCTATTTTTTTCTTATATAAGAAGGAGAGAAAACATCATTAAATATTCAAACAAACATATGAAATTGAAGAAAAAAACTTAATTAATTAACAATGACTTTAGTTTTCAAGCATATTTGAGAAATGTATTAATGAATTGCCTAAACTGCATTTCTTTAAGTTGGATTTAATTCGATTCTGAGGTGCTCCAAATCAAAATTTCCTCAGTACGTTTTTTAAAATTCGTCATAATTATATTTAACAATTTA
This sequence comes from Trichonephila inaurata madagascariensis, assembly GCA_019973955.1. Lineage (NCBI taxonomy): Eukaryota > Metazoa > Arthropoda > Arachnida > Araneae > Nephilidae > Trichonephila > Trichonephila inaurata. Next base: position 126,623 of record BMAV01015787.1, on the reverse strand, counting down.
ATTAAACGCTCTTAAGATTGTTTACTTTTAGGACATTAGTTCTTCTTAGCACTTTTTTTCTAAACAAAATGTTGCCAACTACCAAACAAATGCATCCTTAAAAAGTACTCATTTCATTAACTTTCTTTTTTGTATTTGTTTTCTAAAAAGCTCCTGCCACTATGTTAGAATTTTTGATAAATTATTTCTTTTAATAATTTCTCATTTTAACATTGAGAATTTTAAAGCCTTTGTTTGAAGGAACAGCACAAAAGGAAAAACTGTTGATTTATATTTCCTATATTTATTTATGTAACGCAGTCGTCTTCAAACTTTTTCAACTCAAGGAACCCCTAAAACTAGAAAGTGTTTTCGTGGAACCCCATTCTATACTTAGCATAATATACCGCAAAATAATATTTAAAGTAGATTAGCATGTTATAGATATTTTATGTAATGGCAACTAAAAAAAAATATCGCATTTATTATTAAAAAATTCTAATCTAAGTTCAATATAATTTACTCATTAATAATTTTAATTTGTGATCTAAGTGTCACCCACTCATTTATAACTGAGATATATGCTTGCCTTTTTTCACACAAATTGTCGGTCGAGGTCTTTTGAGATTAAATGCAATCGCATTACATATTTGAGTTTAATTTGTTTTTGTAGCCCCTCACATTAAGAAGTATATTTCCCTTATACACAAAGTTCTGAATGGCATTAAAATTTATTGAAGCTGTGGGAAAAATTACTGTGCATTTTCATGAATTTGCAATCAAAAATTTAGGAGCAGTTCTTGTTTAAATTTATATTTTAACATTGAATCTGTTGATATGTTGTTTCCTCTCCTTCATGATAGGTGTTTGTTTCCACAAATGCAAAAAGGTATATTTCCCATTAGAAAATATTTAGTTTTGAAAAATATTGTGCTAACTAACGAGTACAAAAACGATAGAATATTTACAACCTAGTAGGAAATATGTATAAATATAAAACACGAGCGCGTTTTAATACTTTTTTAATATACTATAATGAAAGTTTAAAAAGTGTTGCAAAATAAAGTTACTATACATAAATAAAATTTTCAGTTTTATTGAATAGGATGAGCTTTTAGATAATCGTTACTATACAAAATTCATAGAGAACGTGAATTCATTTTGCATACACATTTATAATTTCCTTTCCGATTTCTTTTTTATTTCTTTTTTATTGTGACTCGGGAACCCCTGGGATTGCCTTGTGGAACCCCAGGGTTCCGTGGTACACAGTTTGAAGACCACTGATGTAACGCATTAATAGCTAACAATTACATAAAACTCACATTACTAATATACAGGGTGTCCTAAAAGAATGACTACAGTTTCAAAAATTAATTACAAATAAATAAGCAAAAATATATATTTACTTACGGTTTTTCCTCAGATAAAAATATTAAAGTTTTCTTACACTGTTTTATTGCACGATTTCAATATTCGCGTTAACAATTGCACTCAAAGCATCGAGTCTATACGAGATTTCTAGCCATGTCCTGTGAAGTACTGCAGGATCAACATTTTGAACAGCCACTGCAATTCGACTTTTTAATTATTTTAATTATCCAACGCCTCTGCTTAGCCTCTTGACCATTTGACGTCGAACCACCCAGTACCGACTGACGACGTCGTCAGCCGGGTATTCATCGAATCCAGTGCATTGGAGTAAATGGTTGCCATCCATTCTGGCGGGCAGGCCTGGTCAGCAGCCATTCCAAACCAGTGAAGACATATTCCCCAAAAGTCACGTCCGGAGGTTAAGCGAAAGCCGGCAACATAGCCTTGGCTCTCTCCATGTGCCTTCAGATAGAATCCACAGTAGCCTGGGTTTCCCATGGCTTTCCAAGGCTCTTGGGTTTTTTAGATCACAGCAGTATATTTGTAAATATATGTGGATATAATGCTCTTCTGAGGGTCAAGGGAATTTCCGGTTGAGACGACTTGGTTCCCTGCTTGGCTTTTTGGCCGGTTCTCTCATTGCCGGGGATCCCAACATGAATTGAGACCCACTATAAGGCCACAGTCTCGTCATATGAAATTAGCTCTGTAATTTTAGTTCGGCACTGAATTGCCAGGCAGTCAGTTGGTGTATTACTGCTTAAGGCTGAAATTGCAGTTTTCTGATTTATCAGTGTTACGAATTGAAGATTGGTAAACAGTGTTTTTCACGTATCGAAGAAGATAGAAGAAGACAAGAAGTCCAAACAAATGTTATGTCTAGAGATGATCTGGGTGGCCACGCTATTGGATTTCCTCTTTCCATCCATCCACAGGGGAACTTTTTCTCACTTCTAAATTGCAGTGTGGTGTTGCCTCATTTATAAGCTGTATATGAACTACAGATTTAAATTCGATAAACCATAATATAACTTGTACTTGTTCTTCTGGTAAAGCCATTTTGAAACAAGAATGTTGAAAAATGGGGATGTTGTGCTATGGGTAATTCTTCATATCGGGGTCCAAACAAGTTACAAGCCGTCCACCCAGTATGGTGGTATGCACTGACTTGTATTCGTGGGTTCAAATCCCAAGTAGCAGTGGCGACACTAAGGGGTTCTGAGGGTCCGACCCCTGTAAGTGTGGTAGTAGCAAACAGAGAAATTTGGCACAGCCCATTTTAAGAATTAAAGCAGTCTGATTTCTTCAGAGGATGATAATATGAAGTGATAAAGTCCAAAAATATGCAAGCCTGGTGCAGACAGCATTACACGGAGTCCATTTTTTCCGAGGATACATCACTAATCCCTTCCCTAATCAGCTCCTCAGTTTTCTCTCATCCAGGGTCTCCAAGTTTTTCCCGTAGGGCTACCTCTGTCTCCATCAGGGCTTCTCCAAGTTTTCCTAGGGCTGTCTCCATGTTTCTCCATCCAGGGCTCTATCCAAGTTTTTCCCTCTAGGGCTCTTTCTCTGCCTCCATCCAGGGCTCTATCTCTCTCCTAAAAAACCCTTTTAAACAAACCCCTCGTCTCTTCTCATGGGCAGGCCACAAAATCTGCCCTCGTCCCCGGGCCACATTCGTGTACTATTTGTGCGGCAAACACAAACACATTCCTGGTCTGTCGGGAAACTAAGGGCACCATAATTCTTATCTAACTTCTGAACACCCTTATTCATCCACCACCTGGGTTTTATAATCCCATTCTCTCGGCACCGTCCATGGCGATCTTGTTCTTTTCAGACAGGCTTCGCCTATTGCCAATGGGATGCCGGCTCTCTTTGAATATTGTCGGCGTTTGTCCGAGGTCAGACAATAAACAATGCCCCATGGCCACGTGCTCTTGCCATCTAACATCTGTTTGGAGCCATAAACTTCGCATGAATAGAAGGGTGAGGTTCACCAAAATCGAAGACGTCACCCCCAAAACCCTTGATTTTCTTCCAATTGATTATAATGCTAAGTATATAGTACGTAAAATTTAATTAGTATTTGTTATTAATGATTAATTTTATTAATTAATGCTAATTATTTATTCAATAATTAGGTTTTACTGTTTTTTGTTCCGAAAATCACAAATCAAAGGGCATGATACAAGAATGGTGAACTTTCGACCTGACCCCATCCCCTTGAAAATTTCCTGTATGCGCTACTGCGAGTAAGACATGGATATATCTTCGGGAAAAGAAATTGGACTTTCACCTGAAATGGATTCCCGTCTCGAAAGGAAAGCAGCGCACCTCTTCTGTTCTTTGCTGGGATCATCGTTTGTAATAAAATCTGTATTCTTCTGTGATTGTGTTATATGTTTCTGTTCAACTATCTCATGTCTTTCGAATGTATCCCATTAATAAACACACGACAACAAAATACAAATTTTTATCATTTGCCTTTTGGAAATTTTACAATAAGCAACCATACAATCGATATTTATAGTTAGAAATTTTACGCTTTTTATTTAACAGCTACTAGGGAATTATTACGCGCCAATTAATTGGAAATGTTTTGAATACTGACTGATAGATGCTTGAAAATCTTTTTGATTTCTGACTCGAAAATTTCTTTTTTCGACTTTATGTAAAGAATAAAATACAGCGTCATTTATATCCTACTGCATAAGGTATGTTTTCACAGTTTCCAAAACAATGTAAAGCATTAGAAAATGCAACAGTTTTTATAAGAGTTTCACTATCCAGATCTGCATCAGAATCGCTATGTTCATTAGTTCCGATAAATCAACAGTTTCCTCAACTTCAATGGCACAGATAGGTAATCTGTCATCAAATATAACATAATCGTTAAAATCTTAAAATTTTCCCAACGTTATGGAGTGGGATGAGATAAGAAAGAAATTTCCTGTGTCCTATTCAAAACTAACACAATAAATAGGTTACACTCATGACTCATCTGTAACTATTAAGTCTAATAACGCTCTGAACCCTTTCTCGTCGAAAGTTGAGACATTCAAGAAAAATCTTTTTTATATTCCGGACAAAGAGTATGTTATTTGAAAAAAAAATTCAACTTTTTCTAACACAAACTAATAAATTTTTAAAAAAATCTATTGAAATAATTCGTTAATTCGGGGTCTATTATTTATTAAAATAGAGATTTTTCCTTTTATTTTAATTGGGGAAAGAGAGAAATTCGTTAAATCGTGAAATTTTAAATAGGTTTCGTTAAATCGGGATCCGACTACATATAGATATATTTAAATAATTATTTCTGTTACGGAGTGAGAATAATTAAAATATTCTCCTAACATTTCAATTTTTTGAAATTGAATTTTTTAAAGTCTTCAATATTGTAACTAATTATTTCTCCGTGAAGGAGAAAATTGCTTAAAATTAAGTAACATTTTCTGTAACATTCTTAGCATTTTCTACAAGCTCAGGAATGAGCTATATTAAAAGACCCTCATGCATTTTTAATGTCCATTTTAAAATCTTTTCAATCACCGCATTTGAAGTAATCTTTATCAGCAGAATATTATTAACTTTAGAAAATGTGATGTTTGAAATTTTATGCAAATTGTAGTTGGATTAGTTTAATACGTTCGACGTTTCATGTTTTAAATTAAATATGCTCCGTGAAAAATGTTAGCATCTTCATTAAAGTAGAAGCACCTTAATTTACTTTCAAGCAAAGGTAATTAGAAGTGAAGTTAAGAATATTGTAAAATACTTCACTGATGTTTGAAATTGCGACTCCGTACGAGATTAAAATTATATCTTATATTCCAAAGGCAGGAACTGACTAGGTTATCTAAGAAAACCTAATTACGTCGAAGTATTTAGGGAAAACGCTTTCGTTGAAAACAGAAAATACTTTAAAATTTCTCTTTAAGATCTTAATACTGTACTTATAACCTCCGCCTTCATTAATGATAAAAATTAATTTTTAAAATGTTTTCGAAGATAAATAAATATTCATGTGTTGTGTTCGTAAAACACCTGATTAATTTTAAAATGCTAAGACAGAAGTAAATAATGAGAATTTTAATCAACAAAATGAGCATTTACCTAAATTTCTTCTTCTAAAGTATTTTTTTTAAAAAAAGGCTTAGATATTATTAAATTATTATTACTTTCATACATTTAATTTCTATTTCTAACACTAAATGAATAAAATGTAACTGAAAAATGCTTTTTATTTCCATTTATTTATTTATTTTTGTTATGTATGTACTTATTTTAATTATGTTAAAATAAAAAAAAAATATATCATAAAAAAGATATTTATTCAATAAATACATCGCCATCATTTAGTTATGTTTTTAGCTATAAAGTAAGGATTTTCTTCAATTTTTTCTTAAATATACACACACAAACACACACATGTGGACACACACATAACCATATACACACGAAAAACACACACACCCCCAAACCCCGCACACATAAACACGCAGAGATAGAGTTAGAATCATATTTCTGTTACAACTCATATTTATGCACAAAGACTGTTGGCAACGGACCTCGTAATTTTGAACCATGGTCACGACGTGACGATACCTGGGCTGGCACCCCTCTCCTAAAACCACGCCACACCGACTGGAGGACTTTTGTTTTTAAAAAGGCCGGCCTTTTAGGGGGACTTAGGGGGGTTCGAACTCATAACATCCCAGCTTTGGGTTCGTGACCTTGACCACTAGGCTATTGCGCCACACACACACAAACACACACACATATTATTATTATTGTCAAACACAAAATCATTTTATAGCGTTTTTGATTATTTGGCTAGTTTTTGGCTAACTTTTTATTTTTATAACGGTGAGTTATCATATATATAAATAGTTTAATACTATTACAGTTATGGTATAAAGCTCCCATTTGTAATCATATATAAAAATTTAATTTATTTTGCGTCACATTTGTTATATTTACTTCTAATTGTAAAACCAAATTTTAAAATTGTTTCTAGAAATAAGATAGAAAATCAAATTAAACGAATATGTATTATAATATGTATTGTATTCCGTTATACATGAACGCGAAGGCCTATCCCTTAACACTTAATTATTCAAATTCAATTCTTTTCTTAAGATAAAGAATCCGATTAATACTAAAATACTCTTGTTCTTAATTTTACTCTTTAGAATTCAAGAATTTTCTTTGAAATAACAGAAGAGAGGGGCGGAGAACCTAATGGAATTGAATTCTAAAAACTCCTCTGACATTCAGCTCACTTGAAGAAAAGATAATACTTAAGACGATAAAAGACTGTCTAGCAGAAAACCTCTTTTGTTGAAGAAAAACTCTTAATCCTTTTATACTTCTCTCCTTTCTCTCTCCTTATAAATCTGTCTTATCAATGTTTATTACGTACTTGAATTGTATAGATGCGATCGGAACACAGAAAAACAAGATTTTGTGAATCAGGGAGAAAGAGAAACGCGCATTGTTTACTAGTTACTTTCGATAAATAGAGCTTTACCAATCGCCTCTTCCTCCCAATTTCCTCCCAAACTCTTTTATTTTCCAAGAACTTGATCATAAGCATTCCCAAACTTCTTTAAGAACTCTCAATAAACCTCTCAATCCTGAAGAAGAGATTAAACCTTTTGCTGCTCACCCACCCCATTAAAACAAACGAAGACGGAAACACAAAAAAAAAGAAGAAGAAAAAAAGAAAAATCTCTTCTCTAGCCTTCGAAACAAACTACTTAATACGGAGCAATCCGCTTATCTAGAGAAAACGTATTAAAAAATCACTTAATGGGGAAGATCACAGGAGAAGAAGAAATCAAAGATCCGTGTTCTGGAGAAAAAGAAATCGGGAATGACAAGCGTATTAATGGCCACGTCTTGTTTGTTCCTGTGTTTTAAATGTTAATGCTCCTTTTACCATCATCATAATACACGCCTACTGGAGAATCTGTGCGCTTCTAAAATCCATTTGGATTATGGATGGTTGGAGGGGGGATAGATGGAAAGAGGATTTGGAGATCCCTCGTTTTGTGTAGGGGGTGGGCGGAGAAGAGCCTGACTGCAACCGTGGGTAGGTCAAAAGGTCGTTAATGGAGTTGCGCGTTTTCTCTCGGCTATTAGCGTTTCACTCGACGCACGTCGGAAAGGTATATAGGAGAGCTATGGAGGCAGGTATTTTTGTTGTGGAGGGATTTAGTTCGCCGGAAATAGTATGGGGGATCGAGTAGTAATTAAAAACTGCTTAATTAGAGTTTCCTTCCTCAATGGCCTTCTCGAGAAGCCTTTTCCAGGCCAGCCTTCTTCCTGCTAGTGTTCTGCAATTCTTAGGTCTCAAAACTTGGAGATCTTTTTCCAGGCCATCAATCCATCTAAGACTTGCCTGCCCTTTCTTCGAGTGCCAATTGGTCGAGCTTTGAAGACTTTTTTATTGATGCGGTAAATTAGAGTTTAGGTTCTATTTTAATATGCGAGTATAGTAGTTGAGCCGTTCTAAATGAGTACTCTCGATACTGAACGGAAATGTCCGCTTATCCGTCCGTCAACTCTATTTCTATTAACAAAGAAATAGTACCGAATTTCAATTTACCGAACACATTCTCTGTTTCAATATTCAAAATGATTTCTAAACCGTGCTAATTGTCATATATTTTGTCTACTGTATCAAATGAAGTTGAATAAAGCAACATCTCGTGTGCAAGAATTTAATGTCCTCTTAGGGTGAAATATATTAAATTATACTAATATTAAAATCATTATAATAATATTAATATTAAAATCACACATATTTGAAAATTTTTGTGAGTGTGTGAAGTTTAATATAAATATTGTTATTTAACCGGTTGATTTAATAAAATGGTATGCATCTACTTTCATAATTTATTTTTTAAAAAAATTATAATTATTACAGAGTTTATCCATTCATCTAATATCTACTTATATAACGTCTACTTAAGGAAACTATAATAAATATTACGTTACTTGAGATAGGATCATATTATTCTAAATAGTCAATACTTTTTATAGCTGACAATTCTATATCACAAATCAATAACTAATAATAACTCTATATTATTAATAATAATAATCCAATAACACATATTATATAGTAATAATAATAATTCTATAATAAGGATAATTCTATAACACAAATGAATACATAGTAATAATTCTATAACACAAATGAACAACTAATAAGAATTCCAGAACATTAATAAATAATTAATAATGATTCTGTAACATAAATTAATAGTTAAATACTTTCAATTTTGCCATAAATTTATAGAAATATAACTTGGAACAATTGTAATCTCGTGAAAAATGTACCAACTTTGTGATTGATGATATTTCGAACATTTGTCACAGAAGAGATGCAGAAAGGAGCAAAATTGGAGAAAATATTACCTACAATTTTGATTATTCAATTTGATTTAATGACTTTAGCTGTGTAGTGCAATGTTCAATCAATGAATTTATTATTTATGTAACTTCTTTTATTATCAGAGACAGAGTCATAAGTCAAAATAAAGAATAATACGCAATTGTGCTGAGCGAAACTCTTGAAATTTTACCCATAGAAAACCGCATGGGAATCTGTGCTTGTGCAAGGCATCATAAAGAATTGAAATCAAAAGCTACAATTAAATACTTTCAACCATTGTTTTCTTAAAAAAATTTTATCTTTGACAAAAGTATTCATTCAGCACTTTTTTGGTAAAAAGGAACTTTGGGGAATTTATTATACATGAAAGATGGGGTTGTAGCAAAAAAAGAGAAGAATTTAAAGCCCATGAGACATGGGGTTTGCCCACTTTTTCAATAAAAAATAAAACTTAGGGGAAAAAATGAAGTTTTTAAAAAATCCATTTCCATAAAAATTCCCCGTTTGGAATTTATTTTCTTGGGAAATTTTAAAAAAATTAATTTAAAAAAAAAACCATATAAAAAAAATTATTCTCGGTTTTATTTTAATTAAAAAATTTGGAAAAGCCCCTTTTTAAAAACAAAAATTTTTAATAGGCAAAGAACTTTTAAAAAGGTTCCAAATGGAAAAATTAAAAAAAAAAGGAAAAAGGTTTGAAAACCCAATAAATATAAAGTTTTTAAGAAAAGAAATTTAGGAAAGGGAAGGAAATTTTTTCGGGAAATTTTTAAGGGTTTCCCTTTAATTAATTTAATTTTTTAATTGGGGTACAATAAAGCCCCTTTTTTTCGAAAGGGGAAATTTAAATTCAAAAAAAAAAAGTTTTTATTGGGGGGAAAACCGGGTGAGCCAGGGGGTCTTCCAACCTTTTTAAAAAATTTTGGGGGAACCCTGGAACCCTGGGGAAGGGGGTTTTTCTTTAACCCTTTTAAAAACAACACAGAAGAATATATCTCAAAAAAAAATTTTAAAAAGTAAATAAAATCAAAAATTAAGGTTTATTTTTTTGTAAAGAATTAAAAAAAAGTATTTTCACAATTTTAAAATTTTAAGGTATGACTACGTTGGGAAACCCTTTGGGCCCAAAAGCTTGAAGTGGATAATATTTATGATATTTAGGTACCAAATTAAAAAACGAACATAAAAGTTTTTAAGAATTTTTATTACAAAAAAATTTTTTTAAAATTAAAATTTTTTGAAAAAAAAAATATAGAATGCCCAAATTTTAAAAAATTTATTCTCCTTTTATTAGGGGTTCTATTAAAATAATATTTTTGCCTGTATATATCTCAGACCTTTTTATGGGGGCTGAATTTTAAAAAAGTATAACTTAGAAGTGGATTTATCAAATTTTTTTTTCAACAAAGGGAAAATTTTTTAAAAAAAAAAAAAACCCGAAATTATTTCAATGGGGGGTAACTCTGAAAAAAATTGAATTTTTCAAAAAACTAGTTAAGACTCTTGGAAAAGTCTTTTTTTTTATTAAGCCCCAAAAAATTTTTATTTTAAAGCCCTTTTTATAAAAAGGGGAAAAAATTTTTTAAAAAAAATTATTCTAAGTTCCAATTTTTTCCCAAAAAATTGTATTTAAAAATTTTTTTTTCAAAATATCCTTAAAAAAAATTTTATACATGTAAACCTTTCTAAAAAGAACTAAAATACAAAATTATCCACCTTATACCTTTTTAAAAACCCGGTTCCCCCGTAATCGGCCCCTTAAACTAAATTTTAATATAATTTACTTATTAATAAAATTAATCTATAAAACAAAATGTCAACCCACCCATGCTTTTATTTAGTAACTAGAATATGTGTTTTATTTTTTTTCCCCAAAAAAACCCGGGAAGTCTAGACCTATTGAAATTAACTGCAATCGCATTACATGTTCTGAGCTTGATTTATTTCTGTACTTTGTTTTTGTAGTCTCTTATGGTGAGAAAAATGGTTTTCACTTATACAAATTGTTCTGAATGCATTAAAATGTTTAGAGAAATACTGTGTATTTTGCATGAATTTGCAATATAAGGTTAGGAGCTGTTCTTGCTTAAATTTAAAGTTTTGACATCAAATATGTTTATAGGTCCATAAGTTGTTCCCTCTCCCTTATTGTACGTGTTTTCTGAAAAAATGTCAAAAGGTGTATTTTCCATTGGAAAACTATTGAGTTTTGCAAGGCTACGCTCTTACGAGTATGCAGTTATCTCGTGGAACCCTGGATAGCAAACAATAAAATATTTACAATAAAGTAAGTAATATATAAAAATAATACACACACGCATTTTAATATCTTTTATTATATTATAATAAAAGTTTTAAAAGTATTGAAAAATAAAGTTATTACGTAGAAATAAAATTTTCAGTTTCTCAATTATAGGGATGAGCTTTCAATGTTAGTGGTTACACAAACTTCATAGAGAACGTGCATCCATTTTGCATACACATTTATAATTTTCATTTCGGATTTTTATTGTGACTCGTGGAACCCCTAAGTATGCCTCGTGGAGTTCCATGGAACACAGTTTGAAGGCCACTGATGTAGACCAATTGTGCATTAAAATATCCCTTAAGACAAGTGCCTTTGTCTATATAAAGCTTAGACTTTTGGAATATTATTTAACTCAGGTGTTCAGTTATGATATCAATAAAGCTATCAGAGAGAGATTATAAATTTGTACTATGTAAATTGGGATAAAAGAAGAAAGAGCTAAAAAGTTTATAGGGTTCTTGTTTATGTTTATGTAGCTCCTTTAAAAATGAATAGCATTTTTATAGTAAAGCCAAAATGAAGTATAACGAAATTTTAGACGAGTTACTAATGAAAAGCATTTTAACCCTCTGACCGGAATATACGTCTCTCAGAAGGGGTGATTTGCTGTGGTGGGCACTGTGGTGTGATGTTTGGGGTGGGCTGCCTTGACATCTTCAGTTGGACTCTACCCAATGAGAGGATCACGTCGTGGTTCATGGCGATTTTTTACAACTTACATGTGCTATTTTTTTATCTATCGCCGTCTATCAGACGAATATTCCTATAGTTTTTTCATGTTTGGTATTATTATTTTTAATACTTTTACATGAATGTAATAATACTTTGGCTGAAAAACCGGTTTTCGACGCTAACTTTTGTCATTGTTTTAACAGTTACATTGTTACAACAATGGAGACAAATCTAAGTTGAAAAAAAAACTATTAGCTACCAAGAAGCTATTGTTTTAGCCGATAAAAAATTACTTAGCTAATTACTTTTCAATTTTGTTTAAGTTAACATTTAGGCCTGCTTTTACCAATAATGAATTTAATTTTATAAGTATATTGCACTAATTAAAGGAAAATTTAATTTATTTTCTATTGAAGAATATTTTTAATGTCCTAATGTCCAAAAATCATGATTGAATTTACTGTGGCTGTCAGTCGTAAAAGTGAGGTGCCATGCCAGTTGTCGACCTTGTCAATAATTAAGACCTTATGAAAATTAAGGAATACAATTCGATTTGCATTTTAGTCAAATTTGTAGGAGTATACGTAAATTTTTTTTTAGCTCACCTAATTGTATTTTTCTTTTTTAATTTTTTTTTAATAATTTTGTTTCATTTGTAACATTTTCAAATGACTTCTTGCAATCATTCCAAGACAATGAATTGATAAGAACTTATTTCTTTACACTTAAGCTTAAGTATCTAAATAAAAGGAAACTTTAAAGCCAAAATGTACATAAAGAAGTAAATATATGTAATGCTCTCTTGATTCTACTTATATTTTTATTTCAGTTTATTTATATTTGAGAGAGGGCGGGAGAAATAGACATATATATCAAAAATAGCATCAAAATATTGAGAAGTTGTAAAATAAATGTAGTTATTTTGTTACAATTATTATGTCTGATAGTAGTGATTTGCCAAAATAATTATAAGCAATGGAATACTTTTTAAGTAAATTAATTTTGTTAGTATAATTCATTCAAAATTCAAAATGCTCTGTTTTTTCATATGTATTATAGTATCCAAATACCCTAAAATCATGATTTTTTAAAAAAATTGACGTTTTTTTTATGATTTTATTTTATAGCCCATCTTATTAGCTTTATAAAAATACCAAGGTGTTAATTTTCCATTCACTAGAACAAGAACTACAAGTGTTTTAGTAAAGGCAGATGCCTTTACTAAACTTTAACTGTGGTTTACTTGAAATGTGTGTGTGTTTTTTTCCCGAAAGGCTCAAACGGGGACAGTGATTGCTCTCTCAAAAGGTTTTTAAAATAATTAGCTGAAATTTTTTGTGTATATTCTGTATAACAGTAGAAGTGTTTTAACCTTCATATTTTTCAATCACTTGTTACAAAATTTATAGATCTTTATGGAATTATAATCACTGTTTTTTTTAAGCAATTTCATATAATAACTAAGATAAAGTACGCTAGTTTTTGTAAAAATTAAAATATCTCTTATCCTGAAGGTCATTTAAAAAGAAATAGAAAAGTGATAGGTATATTAAAATTGAAAACTTGAGAATTTGTTCATCTACTATTTGTGTACAGAGCGGGCTCCAGTTATGTAATTTCTTGTCAATTTTTACCCATTTTAGTAGTAATAATTTCTTTTTCTCTACTTAATCTTAGCCTTTTTTACTTAAAATGAACTAAATAAATCTTAAAACTACAAAAAAAAAATCTCCACATCTCCATTTTTTTAAGAAAAAAGTTGTCACAAGTAGTCGGATACCTTAATAGATCTTTTTTGCTCTCAGTTGTAGAAATTAGTGATTGTAAATTACACATTAGGTTCAAATGTCGGCTAAGTTACCTAAAAGCGAAAGTAAATGAAGAATGATTTCAATAAAATAATTAGATTTCTTTTGTATTTTCAGAATCATGTTAATTGATATGAATAAAGTATGGTATACATTTATTTCGAGAAATTTTTGAAAAATTATAATACGATATCCTTAAACTTAGCATAGGAAATCTAAAGGAAAATGTCTCGAATGGCAGAAACGATTATAAAAAATATCATGTAATATATTACAACTATGGCACATCTACTTTTAACACTACTTGTAGCTTTTGAAAATAACGAATTAATTAATTAAATTTATTTCTAATTATATTTACATAAAATTCTATTGAACATACATATTACTTAAAAAATGTAATCAAATTATTTAATGAAAATAATGTACTATAAAACATGTTCAGCTTTTTTATGATGGATTAAAAAATTTTTACATTCTTTTTGAACACTACTTTTATATTAGGCCTGAAAATCTGTTAATTTTTGTGATAATCATAATTTTCCTGTAATTATATTAAAATTAAGAAGTAAATATTTTGAGCAATTTATAAAACTTCGGTTTCATCTTTCAATAAAAATATACAGGATATTTCTTACAATAAATTTTTAAATAAAGTTTAGTTGCATTAAAGCACTTTTAACTGCCTAAGATTGCAGTTAATTAATCAATTACATTATTAACATCCATTCAATCTGGTCATTTTAGTAAAACTGCAATTGATTACATTTCAAAATTTAATTACTGTGTACCATTTTTATTTTCAAATACATCAATTAAATGGCGAAAAGAAACCCATTTTAATAATTTATTGCGATAACAATTTATTCAATGAATGTACTTGATATCTATTTAAATTAAATTCCATTTTAATTGAACGTTTACTTCAATCCGTACCATAATAAAACCTAATAAAAATAAAAAAACCCTTAAGTCCTTTTTAAATATATGTATGTAAAAGGATTTTTTTTCCAAATGCCAATGCCTTTTACAAAATGACAGCATTACTACCAAAATATATGCACAACCCCTCGAAAGAACTGCAAACATTTCTGAGTGTTTCATGTTTTACTTGTTATTCGCGTTGACGCTGGAACGCTACTTTTAAGCTCCAATAGCAGCAGCGTGTTCTTCGCAGCAAGCATTAATGGATTTTCACAAAATCTCCCTACCATTATTCTTTATTATTATTATTCCATCGCTTCCTCCCCCTTTTTTACTTTCTTTTCTTTCCTCCGTCTTTTCCCCCCCCCTCATCTTTTTTTTCTTCTTATTCCTCTTCCATACTTTCCTGTCCGCTGCCTGAGCTTTTCGCGTAATATTGTGTTTGCGTATGACATTAGTTATATCCCTGTTTGTTTTTGAAACTCACTTTCTTGTGAGAGAGCTTTTCTTCTCTACACTGTTGACTCCGTTTCTGATTGGATATCCTCTTAATAACAGCTCGTCAATCCGCAGGCTTTGATACGACGTACGTAAGCGGATCTCTCTCTCTCTCATCCCATAGAAAAGATCCCGGATGTGGAACCGAACATAGATGGCGTCATTTGTTTTCTTTTATTTCTCTCTTTCTCTTTCTATCTTTCTCTTACACTTTCTTTTTATTCTCTTCTCCTTAAAGGGGAGTATTATTTATCCCGCTGGGATGCTTCTTTCGGTTGGATAAATCAAGAGATGATGCTCGCTGATCCGTTGCCATTCTGTTAAAAGAAAAATACAATAATGGTGGTGAGTGGCGCCAATATTCCACCTGAAATCGTCTGGTTTATTAACACAGCACTCTCGGTTACGAATAGAATGTTTATGGCGCTTAACAAAAATTTTCCCGTCGCCCAGTCCCCTTTTCAAGTTTGCGAAATTAAGACCTATTGATCTACTTTTAGGGTTTTTTATTGTTACAGTTTTTTTTCTGCATTCCAGAAGTTATTCGGTAGAAAGTTTTCGTTAATTTGTTTGGTAACATGAGGTGTTAATTATTATACATTTGTGTGCTTAGTGAGACAGGAAACGGTGGCTGGAAAATTCAAACAATTGAAAGTATTTCGAAAGGATATTGTTTGATGTGCCGAGATTGTTTGACGAAATAATGCGTTTTTATAGCGAATTGAAGTGAAAATGAAAAACGAGTAGTGTCCTTTAGAAACTCTTTATTGCTATTGGAACAAATGGGGAAAATAAATTGTGACACATAGCGATAATCATATAACCCTATTTTATGAAGATTAACGACTGAAAAATTATAAAATCCCGTATAACGCCGCCTATACTTTAAGTGATTTTTAATTTTTAAAGGGATATTCACTGTATAAGCGCACCCCTTTTTTCGAAAAATCTGGAATATTAGTATACATTGCTCTTATGTTTTGAAGTCATTTATTTGAGGTATTACCCAGATTTTTGAAAAAAGTAGTATATTTCTAGAATTACAACTCTCTTAATTCATAACGCAAGTCCTTTCTTTTGAATTAACAGTATTTCTATTCATGTAGAAGTCAAATTTCTTTATGCTCATCTCTTTTGTTATCTTTAAATATATTATTTTTATACCCGGCGTATAACGCGTATCCTTAAGTTTCGATCTTATTTTATGTGTTAGAAGTGCGTGTTATACACAAAATTTTACGGAACATAAATACATAATTAAGGTTTAAATTTTATATATAATAGAGATCTTACGCCACATAAAATGGATTAACTATAAACCACCCAAAACATAAGATAAAAAGTAATTTAGAAAAGAAATCAGTCAGAAATGTTTTAGTTTCAATCATAAATTAGGTGGCATAAATAAATGTTACAAAATTAATAATATTCTGGATTATGGTTGTAGATTGTGGTAAAATAGTAACAGGCACTTGCCCAAAATAGAATTAAAAAATGAAAGGAAGTACTGTATCTTATAAATATTGAGATTTGTAAAAATATAAAGTTTCATAAATATATATATTTTGAACAATTTTTATTTGAATTAATTTTTTTTTAAAATTCTATCTAATTTTATGTATTTATAAGTTAATCTCGTTTATATTCATCAGAAAAATATTTTGTTCCAAATTTTCGTATATATATGTCAGTGTAAGAAAAATCATATATATTTTGCCAACAATTATTTATTTTAAATTTTATTTATTTTTTCATACATATATATGTAAAGAGCAAGTATTTTTCTAAGATATTTTAATATTATTTTGAGGATTTTAGCACATATTAAGCTTCAAGGGTCAATTACGTAGCATTTAGTACATAGGCATTACAAATCATTTATGCTATTTGTTATTTTTTATGAGTTTAATATTTTAGTGCATATATATATAAAAATGCAAACTCGTATATTAATAAAGCTGTTAAAATATTTATTAAAGAATAGCTTTTCCATTTTATAACGATAGCAAATGCTTAGAGATTTTGATGTTAATATTTATCTCCAATTATAAAATTTCAATAACGCTCATGTTTAAACTGTTGTAACAATCTTAAAATCTTGTGATTCCGTAAGATAGACTAATATTGATTTTGTAATAGTATTTTTTTTATTCCGCATAATCATACATTTTTCATTATAATATATAAAATATTATTAAATGTTTCAAATTTAAACATCATTGGCATAAGCATTTGGTTTACCTATGGTATGAAAAACATGCTTTTTTGTAACACATGCTTTTTTTTCATTAATTTCGCAGTTGAATTAAATTTTTTTTTTTTTTTGCTATTTCCTTTTAACAATATTAATATTAAATAACCTATTAAATTAAAAAAATAAATATCACTGAAGAATTTTTTTTTAAAAGGTTTTTATTTTAGACACGATTTACATTAAATACTTCGTGCAAAGCAAATCTTTGGTATTTTCTTATATTCCTTAAAATATATCATGTTAAATAATTAAAAATGTTTGTAAGAAATCAATGTATAAGTATTTTCAGATTAAAAGAATACAAAAATTATGTTGCTTGATGTATAGAAAATACACCTTCTTAAGCAAATCATATTTCATTAAAAAGAATTAATAATATTTAGCATTATAAAGAGATTTTCTCTCTATTTTTAAATTGTCAATTTATATACCAGAAAATATTTTTCTCCATTTTTGTACACTTCTTATATTTTATAGAAACATTGTATAATTCTAGAGAAAAATGTTTTTAATTTTATTTTAATTTAAGAAAACAATAAAAAGAGAAAAATGTAGCAATAAACTGTTTTCATATGTTCTATACAAAGCGTGGTTGATACAAATGAGCATAAAAAATAAATATTGTTCTTATGTATTATTTGTACCATTTCAGTTACCAAAAAAAATATTTATACAAAAAACAAATATATACAAATTATACAAAAAAAGTATTTTACTTTGTAACATACTACCAAATATATTATACATATATGATCCAAAAAGCTGATAACTCTAATGAACGATTAAAGGAAAAGAATAAATTATACTAAATTTTGGAAAAAAAATATGCATAATTTTAGCTGTTATTTCACGCGTATAAACTTACAGCTGTATATAGGAAAATGAATGGAATACAAATTCTTAAGTTTTCAGATTGTAATATTAATTAATACAAATGTTTTGATAATTTATTATATGTTTTATGTTGAAATTATATATACATAATAGAATGGGATTTTATAAAATTGTAATTTTAATAGGTAGTTAAATCTTCCCATTAATAATCCTGAAAGAGAATGATATTAATTAGATTAAAATTTTTACTCACGTTTTTTCAAAAATTTAAGAATAATTCTATTTCTAAAAAGTAAAACCCCTTTAAAGACCCAACCCGCACGATCATGCGGGTTATATATTCTTACAAGTGTTTGCTTATGGAAGTCATATGTAAGAAAATCCCGAAAAAAGTATAAAGTATCACTTTTTATCAACAGTGGGGGTTTTTAGACATGTTTTTAACGTTTCAAACTAGCTTTGTTTTCAAATGCAAGAAAACACGCCTTTTATCTGTCGTGGGAATTATAAAAAATATTTCTAATTGCTTAGATACAAATTTTTGTATTAATGTTTAAATCATTGTAAAATAGAAAAAATATTAACTATGCTCTATCAATGTAGCTTGCAAGACTCGGGATTTTGTTACTCGCACGATCATGGGGGGGGGGTTATTTTAGTCATTTAAAAAAGTGTGCTATAAAATAAATTTTTGGAAAATTGGTTTCTTTTTTTTTTTCAGTAATTTTGATAAGAGCCTAAATAAAGACGAAATATATTGTTTATATAATTAAAACCATATTTCCTTGGGGTTGCCATGGACGAGTCTCTTTTTTTGTTGTTGTTTCTCTAGTTCTTTTTTGCAATTATTTGTCTCTTTCACACATTTGATGAGGGGTATGACATTTTCATTCTTTGCACAGATTTTGATCCATATTTTTTCCCCCAAAAATCTGGGGTTTTTTGGTGGGGGAGTATTTTGGTTTAAATATTTTATTTTTTTAAATAAATAAATTTTCTGATACATTTTATTATTTTTTATGGAATACTGTGCTAACTTTTAACCCAAAACCTTTTCAGCCGTCTCAAAGGAGAATTCTCCACACAAGAAGAAATTTTGCAATTGATGAATAAATCAGATTGAACTTAAATCAGAACTTAGTGATCTCTCGGATGATGACAATGCTGCGAACAAAACATTTGGATCAAGTATACTGAAAGAAGAATCAAGTTCAAATGAGAGTGATAAAGAAAATATGGAAATATTCTGACCATTGAAACGTAAAACAATTTTAGATCATTTTTACCATCCATCTCTTGAACCCATTCATTTCATTGTTTTAGCTGTTGCAAATTCTTGGTTTCTGTGCAATGTCAAATAAAATTCCTCCAAAAATCAAAATGGATCACTTAAAATTTAAGTAAGAGATAGTTGAAGCGTTAGCAGCTTCTTCACCTACTAACAAAAGTATTTCAACTGATAATGAAGATAATAGTGTTGTGATTCCGTTTCGCAAAAAGATCTAAATGTTATGATCATTCGGCTATACTGGTCATTCCAAGATAAAAAGGCTTGAGACGTATAGCCATTTTCAATGTGTTGATGTCATTTCGAGGCCTCGCAAGTGCAGATTTGAAAACTACGAACGCAGTTTGAAAACATGTTGTGAAAAATGCAATGTATATTTATGCTTATCAAAAATAAAAATATATTTTACAGATTTCCACAGGAAATAAATAATGAGTCAATAAAATAATTAATTTTACATCAATAATTTCTTTATTTGTAAAACTTAGTTGAATTAAGTGTGCTTCGTCCATTAACATAGAGCCAAAAAAATATAAAATTTCACAGGTGCTGGTTTTACAGAAAACGCCCAACCTGCGCGATCGTTCGGGTACCGTCTACGTTCCAGGGGGGAGCGAGAATTTTTTTATTATTTTTCCCAGTATCATTGGGGTCATTGTAGTATTAATAACCAGAAGAATTTATATTTAAGGATAAAAATGATTCGGTCTTAAAGGGATAACTTTTTTTAAAGTCATGGAATACAGAACGAGTTTTCCTTTTCAAAAAAAAACTAAAAAGCTGTGGATAAAAGGGATCTCGTAAGAAATCTCTATAACAGGGGTCGGCAACTATGTGGCACGGTGTACAATTCTCAGCGGCACTCTGCACTACTCTATAAATTTGTCAATTGTTGAGGGTTGGAAGTTGAAAAATTTGTAATAAACTTCCTTAGCAAACAATTTACGAATTATGGACATTAAAGGAATTAATAAAAATACATTCTTGGCCAAAAATTCAATTCTTGAAAAAAAAAATGCATCACATTTTTATGTGGTAAAATGCCTTAGTAACACTACAAAAAGAGGGTTCTAATTAGGAATGTGTTCACCCCTGACTTGAATGTATTGGCAGCATCGTCTTTGCATTCCGTCAATTAAGTTGTCGAACACCGAAATGGGAAGTGAAGACCAGACATGAAGTAAGCCATGTTCTAGTTCATGTAACTATCTTGGAGGAGGATTTAAAGCAGCAAAATGTATGCTAAGATATTCCCAATGATGCTCTATCAGATTCAGTTCTGAAGATTGAGCTGGCAAGATAGACCTCAAAAGCATCAGCTCAGTGAGGTCATGCGTTATTATCCATCAGAATAAAATCAAAGATCCAATATGATCCATACGTCACCAGCATATGGGTGGACATATGGATCCAGGATCCCATACTGATATCGCACACCAGTCCGAGTTCCTCCATGGAACAAAATGAAGGTCAATGTGACTACCGAGTGAGTTCCTTTCTATGAAATAAAAGTGATAAGTTTTTTGTTTAAGTTGTTTAAGTTTTTTTGTTTAGGTTTAAAGTTCGTTATTATTATTCATATAAACCAGGGGTCGGCAACCTATGGCGCACGGTACAATTATCAGTGGCCCTTTGCACTACTCTACAAATTTTTCAATTTTCAGAAGGATGGAAGTTGATAAATTTCTAATGGATCTTATTTGACAAACATCTTCAGAGTTAAGGACATTTACGGTATCACAAAATAATCTGAAAGAAACAGCTATTTTGTAAATGATTGAATGTCATTGTTGGAGAGATCTAATATTTTGAAGAGGGAAAATTGCATGTATTTAGCTTTCCACGCTTGGTTCTACAAACTATAAGTAAAAATTCTTTCCTCATATGAAAAAAATTCGATTCCGCAAAGAAATTGTTTAACAACTGAATGCTCAGAATCGTGCCTAATTGAAATATCCCCCTGAATCGTTATACCCTTGATTTTGCGATATGAAAATAAAGAGATGCAAGCACTAGGTCCGCATTAAAATTTTTATTTATCTTTTTATTTAACTATAATTAAAGGTAATATTTATTTTTTATGTTGTCTATTTCTTATTTTAATAAATACGTTTAAAAATACAATTTAATTTTTAAAAATTTTTATTAAAAAAAAGTTGTTTTATATTGTTTATTTTTTTTATTTTTTATTTTAAGAAATATCTTTAAATGAGGCAAAATTAAAATATATAGTAAAACTGTAAATATCTGGATTATTGGCCTAAGTTCTCTAATTCTGTATGCACTCTATCGCGGGAATCGAATTGTTTAAAAAATTTCCTATTCAGTAGCACGCGGAATCATATTGGTAGATTGGTTTGACACGTCACTGCTAAAAGTTGCCACTCCTGCTCTGTAATAATACTTATAACCGATGTGGAATTTCTTAATTGTCCAAGATAAGGGGAAAAATACATTTTTATTTTGCATACCACACCACTAGATGGCACTACAAACACTTCTTAAGAAATTCATTGGAGCAAATCCACATTCCCCGCTTTTTCTTGCTCCCTCAAAGCATTTTGAATCGTATACAAACACAAGCTTTGAAGGGGATTATGTTTCGAGAAGGGTTTTTCCTTTTAAATTTTTTTACCAAATATAATAAATGAATAAAAGGTGATTCATACGCAGTTTTTCATAGTTTACAAAAAAAGCTTTGGTTTTGCATAGATATTATTAAAAAATAGTCTAAAATTAATTCGTGGAAATTTATACTTGTGCTGAGGTTAGAGGGGATGAAGACTATACAGAAGATATGGAATAGGTGATTTTAACGAAAATGCAAATAAAAAAAAATAAGAAGAATAAAGTTACACGGGAAAAAATTATAAATATGTAACTCAAAATCATCTGAATTATTTTTCAACTAGAAATCTCTATAGAAAATTTATCATAAGGGAAATTAGCTAAAGTTTGTTATATGATATAATTTTGTCCCCCTCAAAATAAAAAACATTTGAATCCAGGTTTTTTTCCATACAAATATTATAAAAATATTAATTTTATTCACTGAAATTCAGCAACGTCATAGAGTTTTTCTCCTATTTCAATCATCCTGTTTTTTTTAAAAAATTAAATTAAGGATTATTTTACTTTTGTTGATTTACTTAGATATATCAATTGCTGTATCGAAGTTTTTCTTAAGATTTTTTATTTCATTGAAAAAGCGTAGTTTTCTGAATTTCATTTAATTTAATGTTTTTTTGTAGAATATTGTGGTATTTTTAGACATCCGCTGTGAATACAATTTTTCCTTCAAATTAAATAAACCTCAATATGAAAACAATTTATAAAAAATACCATACATACAATGACTCACGATTATTTCAGACACTTGCATTTTTTACTTTAAAAAAAATGTAGTAAACCTTACAAGAATTGATTTAAATATGTTTTCGAAACCTCAATTATTTTCATCTGTATTATAATGCTTTTTTTTTTTTTTAACTTTAAATAGAAAAAAGCGTTTTCTTAGCAAAATCGTTTCTTTAGAGGAAACGTCATATTTTACACAAGAGATTCCATTATATATTCAATACAAATTAAATCCAGGTATTATGGGAAGAACTCTTTATATAACTTCTGAAAAATTCTAGAACAAACAAAATAAATATTTAAGAGTGTAATATTTTATCAATATTCTGTGTGTGTGTGTGTAAAACTTTAATCCTTAACTTCCCAATTTTTTATAAATTTCTATGAAATAATTATATCAGCTAGTTCTCAAGTAATAATAAAAGGGAAAAAAATTTTAAAAAAAAATCAAGCTTTTTTAAATTAATTTCAGTCATTTTTGTTTGTTGCAAAAGGGCAACTTTTAGTAGTGTGTAAATTAAAAAAACATTTTTTTATATGAAAATTTTTATTATTCATCATAAAATGTTTAAATTTCTTTTTCTGGTAATTTATTTCGTCAAAAAAACAAGAGGAAGCATAAAATATAAAGGATTTTTTTTTATAGCAAAACACAGTTCTTGAGGTATCAGAGATTTTATAATTGTTGTGATTTCTAAAAAAATGTTTTCCTTTTAGTGAAAAAGAGCAAGTTTTTTCCAGTGATTTTTTTTCCCAGATGTTTTGTACGTAATTAAAAAATATATTGAATCTGTTAAATTAAAATAGTTGCAGAAATGCAACAGTGGGAAGTTAAGCGTTAACGTTAACTTTCCTTGGAAATAAATGGTAAAAATCAACAACCAGGCAAGTTTCCCTTCCTTGAAATAAATTATCCATATCTTAAATGTTTAGCAGCTGAATTAACAAATTTACGCTGAACATCTAATATTTTTATTTCCATTAAGATACTTAAAAATTAATTTTAATAAAGTATAAGTTGATTTTTAACTTTATATTTATTTATATCTTAACGTATCCATTAAAAGTTTAAAAAAAAATTCCTGAAATATTTCGATCAAAAGCTGGTAGAGCAAACCATAAAAAATTATACAGATAAAAAAAATTTCGTTTAAAATACAGCAAAAATTATTATTTTTTAAAATATCTGCCAAATACCAAAGGGTCTGAATACTAGGGATGATTAATTTGGACACACTTAAGTTAGAAAAGTCATTTTAAAAGAAATACTTTTTTGTATATTTTTTTAAAATTTTTTAAATTTTGAGCACCTTTTTTCCGGGGGTTTTTATGTGCAGAAAATGAAAATTAGAATTTCATCAAATCCCTAAGGGAGATGATCAGTTACGGGGATGTTAAAAAAACGTTTGTTCGTCATTTCCCTGATAAAAATAAGGGGTTTAAAAATCGGTCTATTTCAGTGAAAAGATGAAATAAAATTTTCAAGAGTTTGCGTTTTTTTAAGAAATATAGTGCAATTAAACGTAGAAGTAAGCAATACAACAATACAAGAAATACAAATTATTTATTCGAAACTTTTCAACAATTTGAAAATTAGGCTGGTATTTTTTTTTGTGTAGCATCTTTTTCCCCCAGTTGTTTACAACAAAAAAATCATTCCCTATGTTAACTTTTGCTGCCATTTTTTTTAAAAAAGGGGGGTTTATATTTAAGGGGGCTTTATACGTGGATTAGAAACGCACTGACCCCCTCCTCACGTGTTCTCCCTCCCGAACAGCATTTTTTTAATTTAAAAACCCTTTTTTTCTTTATTTCACTGAAACTGTTCAGGGATTTGATAAAATACCTTACTTTCATCAGAGAAATTACTTTGAAGTGATATTATTTTAACATCTCCCGTCAATTGATCATTTCCCTTAGCGATTTGATGAAATTTCTAACTGCGTCATTTCCCTGCGACATATATAAGCCTAGCTCAAACGGTGTGTTGAAGGCCCAAAGCCTATTTATACGCCTTTCCGAAATACGAACCTTTGCATTGTTGTACTATCAGGGAAACAGTTCCTAAAGTTTTGGAATGCAAAACAATGACATTGATAGTTTTTGGGAAGGATTTACTTATATTTCAGAGTAGAAGTTACTTATTAAGTATTTTTCTTTTCTTCCAATACACTAAATAACAATGGATGCCTGTGTGATAAACGGTGGCACTGGGAATCAAATGCATAACTTTTCGACGACAGTTATAAAAGGTCAATATGTTTTGCTGTCAGTGCCGGTTTATCGATTCGGGCCCAGGTGCCCGAGGCCCGGAAGGTCTCAGATAAACTGGACTTAACCAAATTTTCTGATTATAAATTTCGATCCGCCAGTGCCAAGGGGACTTGTAGAGCTTCTGCACCCAGGGTCCTAAATGGGCTTAAATTGGTACTGTTTGCTGTACACAACAAAATTAAATTAAATTAAATTCATATAATAACAAATTAATTAATATATGTTCCTTAAAATTTATATCATTCTTTGGTATTAAATTAAAATGTTTGACAATTAAATTCAAGGACAATCTTCAAAAACAAATATGAATCACTATAAACGCATCTAACTGAATAAAAAAAATTTCCAGAAATATTTAATGAAATATAATACATGTAGCCATTTGGGGAAAAAAACCGTAAGTATTACAAGAAACATCACAGGTAGGAAGAAGCATTTTGACACTTATCCTTGTAATGATGTCAACATCAAAATTTTCATGCAAAGGTCATTTAGTGGTAATTAGAGTTTATATGATACAAGGAAGTAAGAAGTTGAAAAAAAATATGAAAGATGAAGGTCACCACATTGTACTTAGCAACAATTCATGTTAAAAAATCGATTAAATTGCTTCCCTTGAACACATTGAAACAACAACTCACTTCGAATATTTAATTTATGTGCATAATCCCTTCAAGGTGACTCAAAATGTTACTTAATGCTATTATAAAGACAGGTATTGCGCTTTGCTTACATCATACCTACATGTGATAATATCAAAAATTTCACTGAAGTATTTTGATCGTTTTGAAGATGTCTTCCATATTCGTATGATTTACTACGATAATATTATTTCACAAATAAAAAAATGGCAGTTCCGAAATTTGCCAAAGAATTAATCTTCTAAATCAGCGGTACACAAAGTGGTCCTTATGGTCCTCTAGAGCAGGGGTGTCCAACCCAAATGACCATGCGGGCCACTTCGGAAAAATATTATAGTCTCGCGGGTCGCATATAAAAATATGTACCTTTATATCAGATTTGGAAACAAAAAAACATTTATTGGAGTGAAAATTTAAAACAGAATGAATTATTATTATTGTTTTCATTATATTTCACCTATACAGACGTAGAAAATGTAATAATGTTTATATAATACAATAATGCAATGATCCAATAATGTTTAAAATATTACAGTTGCCATTTTCTTGAAAATTACGGTGTTCCTTTTGAATTGATCTTTCGTTACTCAATGCCGAAATTTGATTGTGCAGTCATTCGCAAACGATTCTTTTAAACTGTAAAAAACATCTCTGCCTGCCTCTTGCTTTTTGGGCACTCCAAACAGAAAAGGAGGAGGAGAAATGAAAGTCACGCACACAAGGAATCATGTACCATCCATAATAAAGTATATACATAATGCAATTCGGAATTTATTAAAAAAAGTAATTTATTATAGCAAAATCAAATGCAACTGTGATAAAATATAAATCTATTTTAATCTATAGGACATTCTTATTATCCAAAAAGGATTTATTTTAAAACAAGAACGGGTAACAGGCAAATATATTGTAGATTTATATATATGTATACATTTCCCCTCAAATAAATTTCAAAATTAAAAAAATTTTAAAACCTGATATTTAAATTTTTTAAAAAAAAGAGTCGGTGGGCCGCGTGTTGGACACCCCTGCTCTAGAGGTCCCCGATATTGTTTATTTAGTCCGTGGAAAATTAAAATTTATTTGGGGTTCTATGACCAATGTTCGGGGGCTCGACAAGGATTAGTATAAAATTTTTTAAAAAATTAATTTTTTTATGGAAATTAAAATAAATAACAATAATTCGCTTGGATATTTCCGACTGGATGTTGAACCCTTTTGCGCTTGGACTTAAACCAATGTTTGAACAAGGATTCCACACATTCTGGTTACAAAAACAGCGCGAAGTATGAGAAGACTTTAAATAACAATACTCTTACTTCTAGTTCGAGTACATGCCTTCCTAGCTATCTAATTTATATTCAATCTCCAGCGATAAATCGTCCCCTTAATTATTATAATTATCAAACAGCAAATATCTGCGTCACACTACAAATTTGATTAAGCGCTGTTCCACTAACAGCCTACCCTATCTCTTTCTTTCTAACTTGAAAGCTTAGACTTTATATAGTAGACCTAATTTACATGTTCACATTCTCTTCTTCAGAAGATGTGTTCTAATAAAATAGTTTTTAAGGACCAAAGATTCCCCCAAGAGGATTTGTTAATTAGAAGAACGCGGATAGAGCCATCACAGTCTCTCAAATACAGGCATGCCTTCTTCTCAAATGGTTCATACCAAAAAAAATAGTTAATTAGAAACTTAAGGTGAAACAAGCCTTAAAAAAAGGACATAGTAAGTAACATAGTTATAAGTATTTGTTTGAATTTGAAAAATTAATGAGAACTGAAAGTACAAAATTAAAAAAGTATAATTGTTCAAAAAATATATTATTTTCAGTTAACAACAGAGTTTTGTACTTACTGGAATTTATTAGAAATAATCCTTGATAGTGTGCTGAAAAATCTGCATTTTTTTCACTTGAGTATTGCATTGTTGAATTTTACTATTATCAACTGTTATTATGGCTTATGGTGCCTAACTTGTTGCGGGAGAACTTTTTTGAAATATTGCTGAAAATTCATCTTTAAGCACATTTTTTGTTTAATTATAACTGAAAACATAAAAATAACAAAGAAAAAAATATGGATTTTTGTGGGAAATTTGTAATATGGATTTAACAGCTTTTTTTATTTACTGAACGGTGTTTGACACGTTTCGCATACTAATTGCTGGTTCGGAAGCAGTTTGGCAAAAAGCATGCCTCAGAAACAATCTTCTGTAAAGAGCCTTGAAGTCTCCAACTATACCAAATGCTGTAATACTGTTGTTGCCTTAGTTGGGAAAAACACAGATTTTATTAATTTCAGTTTTGCATTTGGTTGATATACTGGCATATTGTCTTACAGGACAACAGAATTGTCCCTTAATTAAAAGTATCTGTTACAGGAAGTTCTGTAAACACACACGTGCGCACTCATACACACTTACATATATACACACACATATATACCATATGTTAATATGGGAGCAATTTTTATTTAAATATTTTTTATAACTATATTAGTTACATATATGTGTGTGTTTCTTTTTTGAATATATTACCGCCAAAGACCGAAGTTCGGAAAGTTTACGAATTGGCTGGCCAATTCGCGTTTTAGCCAAGAGGCTTGTTCCAAGTCTGAAGTACTTGCACAATTAATATTGTATTTTATACATAGACTGTCCATTTCGCGAATTGGCTGGGAATCCTTGGCCAAACCCGATGGACATGGTTGGCCCCAGAAGGATTCGAATTCAGACTATTCGATCTGCAGCCCAATGCACTGCCGACTATTCTAACTCGCATAAGAGCAGTGTATTCCAAGAAATGTTTTAAAGGGGATCGTCAATTTTTTCCTACGCTATTGATTCATGAAATACGAACTTTTTACAAGTGAAATAAAGCAATATTAAGAGTAAATTAAAATAAATAAAATGACATTTTTATGTAAATTATAAATAAGGACACGTTGTAGGTGAAATTCGACAGATGGCGCCAACAAAGAAGTGTCTTTAAATAATATTAACAGCAAAACTAAGGGCTAATTAAAACAAACTTGTTTTAATTAGCCCTTATATATTTGCTATTTGCCTTTGCAAAAAATTTCACATTTTTTTAAAACGATATTTCGGAAGACAAATACAATCTGAGATCTTTAACATTAGGTCTATCGAGCAGAAAAAGACTAAGAACCTCCCTTAAAGGTGGTTGACAAATTGAGTACGTACTTTGTGCCTTTGTATTCATACACGATACTGAACGCAATTGCTCAAGATATAATTCGTCATTTTGAAGGACGCAATTCTAATCTTCTTCACGCTATTACAGCATGTTCGTTCACGGAATTTTCTATTATGGCTTTAATATGAGAACAGAATTACACGAGATCATATTTTTATATATTACAAACTTATTTTTAACTCAGAGGAGTCGCTGATATTTGAACTCGTTTCTGAAACAATTGTTAAAACACACACACGCACACTCAAAGAAGTATTTATTTTTAAATGCTTCACTTTTAAAAAAGGGGTGTAAAAACAAGGTTCTTGACTTTTTTTTTTCCCACTTTCCGATCGCCCCAAGCCAATTTATAAACGACTTGGGCAAAGCCCGAAATCAAAAAAAGATCGGACATTGGGCCCGGTTTTTAACGTTGGCCAAAATGCGAATTTGGGGTTTTCTTTTCCCGTTTCATATAAAAAAACAAGTAATATAATAAAAAATTGGGGAAATTCCTACTTTGGTCAACAAAGGAAAAAATTTTTTTTTAGTTACTTTTCACCAAAATTTCCAAAATTTAAAATAAAAGGTATTTAAAACATATGATGAATCACAATATTAAAATTAAATTTTTTTTTATTATCATTAAAAATATCGGTTTTTCATGTAAAATAACCGGGGGTATATTAAAAATTTTAGCTCAATTGAATGCTTTATGTCATGAGAAAAAAAACTTTTTCAGTTTTGACCCAAGTCGCTAAAAAAAGAAGCCAAAAGGGCGTATCTGTAATTCTGTATGACTGTATCTGTATATCTGTAATTCTTTAAATAATTAGTTTAATTCAATTAGTTTTTAATTTTAAATAAATTATCGTACTGCCATCCCCAAAAAACGTACATTTTCCGCTCAATTGATCGGGTTTTAAAAAGTATTTTTATTAACGATTAAAAAATTTTTAAAAAGGCATATATACGGGGAAAAAAAAATAACTAAAAACATTTTTCTTTAAACAAAAATGTGAAAAAAAATGTTTCAGAAATTTACCAATTTTGCTATACACTGAATAAAATCTCTATTATTAAACGTCGTTATCGAAGGCTCAATAAAAGAGAAGTATTTCTACTCCTTTAATCATGTAACTTCACATTAAAGTTAAAATAATGAAATCGATTAATTGGTTACAGAGAGATTCAAATTCCATTAATTAAAAGCTCAAAATCTGGAAGAGGGGGAAAGGAGATTATGGATAATTTAATTAATTTTTGAGTTTGGGGAGAAGGCCCTGTAAATTATGATGAGAGCAAATACTTAATGAACTTTAAAGAATGGGAGGCAGACAGGTTTTACAAAATGGCCCTTGAACAAACTAAACCAATTACATCTCGAGATTAAAGCGAATCAACGCTCTCTTGGAGAGATAAGAAGATCAAGAGATCACTAGCCCACGAAAGGAAACACTATTGGAAGCGCAATCTAATAATTTCTTTTAATATTTTCCTTTTCTATCGGAGATAGTCCGAAAAATCACTTTAATTCGCTCTTTCGGCGAGCGCAGAGATCAGAGCCGGCAACTTGAGTGACGTATGCAACGAAGAGGGATCTTCTCCATATTGCTTTGTTTTCTTTTTAGATGTGGAAATCGATGTGGCGACTGAAAAGACATCAAATAGTCAAAACAAGACGCATCTACGAGTCGTTCCAGTTTCCATTTTAACATTCTTCATTCTCGATTATTTTTCTCTTTCTTTTAAGATGTAGAAATGAGATAAATGCTTAAGGTATCCGACTACGTTTGAAACCGTGATTTTGCAAAAGCTTATAAATGAGTAATATTTATGATATTTAGTGTCACTTATATATATATAGATTAGAAAATATATACAAAATTGTTTTAAGAATATTATTACAATAAAAAATTATTTAAGTACAGTATTTTGACAAAAAACGAACATAGAATCACCCCTCTTCAAAATATTTCTCTTGTGAAAATGTCATTATAAAATATTGTGCCTTTATAGCTAGACCTCTGTACAGAGGCTCGACTAGAATTTTTGAAATATATAACTTAGAAGTGGGTTTATCCATGTTTAACGACAGCAGAGGGGAGAAATTTTAAGAAAAAAAACGTCGATAATTATTTCAATGGGTTGTAACTCTGAAAATAATATAATTTTTCCAAAAAAAGTATTTCAGACTCTCTGGAGGTCTTTAATTTATATAAGCAAAATATTGTTATTTTAGAAGCATTTTTTATAAAAGAGAACATTTTGAAAAAAGGTTATTCTAAGTTAATTTCGTGTTAAAATATTGTATTTAAATAATTTTTTACAGTCAAAATGTCCTTCAAACAATTTTATACATGTATCCTAATCTAAGTGATACTAAATATCATGAAAATTATACATTTATACGTTTTTTTAAAAATCTCGTATAAAATCATGTAGTCGGATACCTTAAAACAAACATCAATCTGTGCAAAGTGAAGATAAATATTTATAATTGCAGTATTCATGTTTATCGTGTCAAAATATTTAAAAGAATTTAATTTTTTTCAGGTATATTTCGTATTTATAATTTTCTCGTGAAATATTAGAACTGTATTTAAACTTAGGTTATAAACCTAAAATAAATATGATTCCCATAAAAATTTTATTTAAACGTAAAAAATTAGATTTTTTTTTTCTTTAAATTTGTTACTGTCGTTCTTTAGGAATTTATTTTAGCATAGTGTTTGAACGTAAAAAGACAAAAGATAAATATTTTTCTGTGAATCTTTTCATAGAAAGACCTCAATTCAAAAATTTCCCAGTCAAGGTAAGTAGTACTAGTCAAATAGATCATATGAATTATTTTAAAGTATATCATATGTAAGGTTGCATATTTTTAATGATAAAAGAGATCTAATTTAAATTAGCAGGATATAAAAATAAATGCTTTCATTAATGAAATAATAAAAGTTACATAACAAAAATAACCTTTACAGTAAAACAATCATTATCTATTAATCATAGCTAAGATTACTCTATCAGTTTAAATCTAAATCACGCACATCTCAGAGTATTCTGTACTTAAAAAGAAGCAAGCACCACAAAAAAGTATTTAAAAAGATCAAGTAATTCTTAGAGATAATTTTTTCTCCCTTCTAAATTGTAGCTATTTAGTCATGAATAAAATTTTCAATATTAGATTTCCAATCATTGGCTTGTACGGGCAACAATACATTGTACGAATAAAGAATAACTATTACTCTTACAATTTTACTAAGGTAATTAAAGATACTGAAGTTTACTAAAACTAAGGTAATTACAGCAGAAATCTTTATTCAACTAAAATTTTGTGTTTCCATACATGCATTTCAGAAAATGTTTGGAAATCGATTATTTTTGAATAAAAATCTGAAAGGAAAAAAAAGTATTCTAGAGTACAATATGCTTAGTGTATATAACTGAAAATTATTTCTTTAATTTTTGGCTTAAACTAAGATTATGTATCGACTTAAGAAATATGTTTATTTAAAATAAATATGATTATCTAATAAGATTTCAAAATTTCTAGTATAAAGCCGTTAAAAAAAAATTTTTACTTCTGTGAAAATTTATGCTCGTTTTATTCATGTCGCTTCAGAACTTGTTACAAACTATGTGAGACAAACCTTATTTAAAATACTCCCTGAAAAATAAAGAGAACTATACTTTTTTTACTTTCTGCAAGAACCTCTACAGTAGTGATTTCCAAAGTGGTCATCGACCCCCAGGGGTCTATGACGACCTGCAAAGGGTCCAAGTCAGTGAAAAAACGATTTTATTGTCTATGAAGTCTACGACAGTGTTTCACATTAAACCAGATCTTGAATTTAATTTTAAAAGAAAATTTAATCAAGTGGAAACGAGATTTAACAGATTTATTTATTAAATTAAATGAGCTTAATTTGCAGTTACAAGGCGACAGCATAAGTTTTATTCAAACAAGAATCATCATTTTAACGTTCCTTGTCAGAGTTAAACTAAAGGAGTTTAATATTGGACGTCGCGAATTTCCAAGTTTCAATTTGTCACAGACAATCTGCCAAGGAAATGACGTTTTAACCTACGTTCAACATTTAAATGCCCTTTACTCAGATTTTGAAAATAGGGTTGAGAATATTTTGACAGGGTATTACCATAGTAGGTAATGAATTCATATGGGGTCACATAGAAAATAAACCCAAAAAACTATGTCATGTTACAAGAGGAACTGATAAGAATAGGCATAAACGAAGATATTAAAGTAAAGGAAAAAGGGATGCGCAGTTTTGATTTAAAAAGCATATCGGTTCTTTACCCAAATTTTGGAATATCTTGAGAAAGTTTTAATTGTTTTTTTTAGTCAGAAGGAGTTTTAACGCGGTCCCAAATTTCCCAAAAAGAAAAGAGAGGGGGGCTGGGCACTACTACCCAATGAGATTTTCAGTTAAACCTGATAAGATTGATGCCAAATGTTGAAAATTTGTTATTGAAGCACCAGATTCATCTCTCCCATTTAAAGCATTTTTTGTTGCGTTATTTTATGTTTTAACTAAATTTTAATTTAATTAAATAATATATGTGCTTTTCTTAAGTTATAAACACTATACTCTTCACTACAGTTAGAAATTTAAATCTTGATAAGTAGCTCTATATCATTTTAAAAAAGTTTAAAATTTTTAAAATTTAAAAGAGTAAGGGTTACCCCAAACCAAAAAACACGGCAAGGGGTGTATGAGACAAAAAAGTTTGGGAACCTCTGCTCTACAGTTTAGTCCTTCCATTATATGAAGAATTAAGACTGTAAAACTTTGAGTGCTTCACAGTCATGTTTTTTAAGAGGGTGTTTATATATATCCAAATACTCTAGTCCAACCAGATTACTAAGAGGTGTTAAATATTTTATTATTGTGAGTTAATATTTAAAAATCTTTGAACTAAATATGCCAAAAAGAAATGTATTAAAATGCAAATAATTCACCTTTTTAAAGTTAGTTTACCGTCTTTAGTTGATCAAATTTTCGGAAACAAGTTACCGAGTTTTTCTTTAGGTAGCCTCTAACACATAACAGAAATAAATCTTCCGAGCAATAAATGGAAGAAGTTTTAAATAAGATTACAACAAATTTACAGATGTATTTTCCTGCTTCAAATTCATTTGTGACTAATTAAAAATGCAATTCTACACCATAATATGGAGTCAATAACTGCATTTTTATATTTTGATTAAACCACTTCTAAATCAGGTGTCTAAATATCTGTATCAGTCTACACTTTCTACAATTAAACTTCCAGATGATGATCGAATTTCCATATTTTCTGAAACTCTTCCAGGTTTTAGTCAAAACCGATGAGCTCGTGCTCCTAAGAATACTATGAACATATTAAAATACACCATTGTAGAATAACTTTATTCTTATGTTCCATAATTTCTTGGTGTTTTTTCTGAAAAATTGAGTGAGTATATTTGTCATGGAGATTGCATTTAAAATTTAAATTCGTTTTAAAAATTCTGTTGTTTTCAAGACTATATTATATAAACTCAAACCTCAGCAGGCCAAGCCCCGGGTATGCGCCCATCCAGTATACGGGCCATTGCGCTGAGTTGCATGAGCAGATGTCCCGATCAGGTGGTCAGTCCGAAGCGAGACCCCCATTATTTAAGTCCCCAAGCAAGCTTGGTACTCATTTACCGCGACCTACTACAGTAGGGATGAAAGGTTGAGTCGACTTTGCCCAGCCCGTTAATAGAACCCAGACCTGTGGCGTGGAAGCGCGATACGCTAACCCTCGACTACCGGGCATCTCTGTATTATATACTGAGCATAAATATTTCATACTCGAATAGTTGTTTTGGTAATTAGTTAAATACTAGATGACATATGACTAAAATTCATGCCATTAATTTCAAAAATTAATTTTTATTTAAATGTACCTTGTTTATGAAAGAATTTTCGTTCACTAGAGCTGTTTTTAGACCAGTTTTTCCGTTTGAGAACTAAACTCTGAGATTTTAAAATTTGTATATATATATATATATTTATATATAAATTTTCCCCCAAAAATCGTGGCGTCTAACAAACCCCCAATTAAGTCAACCCATGCAACCCCGGTACATTTAAAACCCTAAAAAAAAAGAGATTAGGGAAAAAAAATCTAATTGAACACTGTTATTAAAAACAAACCCCCCCCCTTTAAAGTTTATTCTAAAAGATATTTTTCTCAAAAGTTCAAACCTTAAATAAAGGACTTAACTAAAATATGAATTATTTAAAATTTTTTTTTATTAAAAATTTGTTATTTGCTGAATAATTTTTTCAAATTATTTTAGAATTTTCCGTTTAAACGGTGGGTTATAGGATTTTATATATAATATCTCTTTCTCAATGTGTGTATATACATATTTTCTAGCAAATTTTAAGCTGCTTTCTAAATTACGATAATCTTAACAATAGAGCCTAAGCTCATTTAGTTTAGTTTCAATCGCACTTTATATAATAGATTTATTTTATTTTATTTATTATTAAGATGGTTTTCTTCAAAAAATCTGCTTGACAACTAAATTTTTTTACATCATTTAAGGTAAGCAGAAACGTCCAGGTATTTTCGCCATAGAAAAAGAGAGAGAGCTCTATTTGACATTAAGAATGAAATATGATTGTTTCTGTTACAGGTATATTTCTTAAATCACGAATTTCCTGATTCAACTCTTAAACCTCCGTGTACTGAAACTGATACTTTCTAGATTTATCGAGGCTTTAAGTTCTATTGCAGGTGTAATAAGAAGGTTTACAAAGTGTGATATCAACTTAGATGCTACTCTCGTCATTTGATCGTGTTTCAGAATTGCGAGATTCATAGTAATAACTCTCATGTTGCTTTGTAGCCACAGACTCGTGGTCGGAATTTCCAGAATTCGAGCTAGTGCCACTGAGGACACACCATGCAGAGTGGCTGATGCATGCTCAAAATCCTCCCGTTGGCGTGGTGTGAAAGTTCAAAGAGGGGGTGCCAGCTCAGATGTTGTCTTCGTCGAGTTATCAGGGTTAAAAATTACGAGGTTCTTTTTCAATAGCCTTCGTGTCACCGTCGTGGCCCATCGACCGAGTAAAAATCAGCCATTTTTCAATTAGCACAATTTTATTTTGCCTATATCACTTATATAAGAGACTTAATCAACTTAATTGAGAATGCACTTAAATCACTAAATCCGAGGAGCAATCAATATTAATCAATTAATTATAATAGAAATAAGAGCACTTATCAATTATCCTGAGATCTTTTACTTCTTACTTGATTAATATCTCCCTCTTCATTTAACTATACGACCACCGATCACTAACATTATGCTTTCATCTATCTCAATTTTCAACCATTATATCGCCTTTTTCACGACCAGTATAGAAGCTAAAAACATAAAACCAAGTCCTCTCCACGGAAAGCGGTTTTCAACTGAAATCACAGTTAAAAAATAATTTACCCAAGAGGATAAATAGAAGCGCAAATACATCCGTTACATTGTTTTGTAGTGCGACGTTTATAGACTCACCTGTGTTGCTTCGAAAAATGCGAAATTAAAGGGACATGGTATGATTTATACACACAATTTTTTAATTTAATGATTTTCATAATTTTTTTGGTTGACTCTTTTGTGTATGTATGATGTAAAACAAATTTTGTACTCAAAATATCATGAAAAAGCTAACCCTTTAATTTTCTAAGGGAAAAAATTGAAGCATAAGAATTGATTTTAAAATACTCCTCCTACAAAAACTGATGCACGTATATGAAATTTGATTTACAAGTACGTTAAACTATGTATAACAAATGTTGGTATGGGTTTTGCGATAACATGATTGGTATTGTACAATACTTCTGTGACATAGCCATCTGTCGATAGCTATGTCTTGGGTAAAATTAGTTAGAGGTGTGGGATTTTCCTCGGAAGGATGAGACATTCTATAACCTTTTAACTTTATAAGGGAAATTAACTTAAATTACTTATATAAGCAAACTATATTAATGGGAAAAAACAAAAATATGCCAATTTTAATTGTCAGATCGCGCAAATAGACACACAATATATTTTATATCTGCCTAACCCGATCCAATATACTAGCATTCAGAATACATCTTCTACCTAGAAAATCAACGATCCAATCCACTTCGATATTTAGGAACGTGAGTGCAATAGAATGCACTTTGTCAATGGGCGTGTTTCCCGTGATTCCGGGAGTAGCCGTCAAACACACTTCCAACTGTTCCATACGCTTTAAGATTCCTTTTTTGTCACAAACTTTCTATCCTTTTTAAAGGTTATCTTATTTGATTGTTGCTTCTGTTTTACTTGGATTTGGGTTAAAGTTTTGCATTAATCGTGGCCGCAAAGAACGTAGGGTTATGTTAGAAGAACGCGAAAATGTCACACTTCTTTTTATGAATGTTTATTAAAACTTCTCTAAAAAATGTGTAAATTCTAACTTCAATTATTTTTTTAAAAAAATAAGTATTGCTTTGATTGAAAAATGCATACCAACTTTTGCTCCATGTACTATTAGCAACAAGTGAAAAAAATTTCCGAGTATTAAGCACGATAGAAAAAGTCTTAGCATTTTAAATGCAGTCAAATCAGTTATTTTGTCTTTCTGAGATAAGACAGTTTAAAGTTTTGATTTGCTATTGGAATGTGAATAAAAACAAACGTAAAACTAACATAACTCTACGTTTCTTAAACTTAGAGCTTTCAAAGTTTGTGAGTTTGTAGAAAAGTTTATAAAATATAATTTAGACAATATAAAAAATTAGATTTGATTTTTTGACCGATTTTTGTCCGTTGAATCGTACTGTGCCCCCTTAATGAACAATCAATCAATCAGTCAATGTGTAACAGGACATTATTCTCATTATGAGCAAATATTTCTTATAGAAGCCTGGTTGGCATCGAAGAATTCTAGCATATAGCTCGAGATGAGCGAAACACCCCCTACGCTGGAAAAGAAAAGCATAAATGCAGGTAGATTTAATATCGTGATGCACGATGGCGGTCTGGTGTTCTGGCAAACTCTATTAAATTACGTTCGCTCATCCTCGGATCAAAAAGGAACTCTAACTAGAAAAAAAAAATGGGATGTCGGGGAGGAAGAGTACATAGCACACCAGACAACCCGCGCACTGTCGAAACCACCGTCGTTCCTGGGTAGATCGAATTATCTTTAAGAGATTGTACAATCACATCTCCTTTTACTTGGCGATGAAAAAGCCGGTGTTTTTGATGTCCCAGACAAAATGGTACACTGAGTGGTGACAATGGGAGAAACAGAAAAGCGAGGAAGCGTATTCTGTCGCGTGTAAAAATTTTCACCTGGGGTTGCGAGCACTTTGGAAGAGATGGACTGGCGATGTTTTTAGTGAGCACTACTGCTGATTCACGTTATGCCACAGTTTTAATAACATAACAAATGAGAATCTTGAGTTTGTTATGTTTTTAAATTTTTAAATGCAGTTAATTTTTACAAAAAAAATTTAGATAAATAATACACAAATATTTCTTCCCGATGATATTTTCATGGCGCCAGAATAAAGTATCACTGACTTAAATGAGCTGTTTAATTAACATTTATTTTACACTACTTTTAACTGCATAAATAAACTGATTAAATTCGATTTCTTGTTAAAGCTGGAAATTTGGTTTATTTCTTACTTAAAACTTGTCCCTTACTCTAATCTTTTTAAGAGTTTCGTTCCTTCTTAATCCCTTTACGTAACTTCAGTATACAGAAGATGTTCGCCCTTTATGGAAACGATTTTGTAATTTATTTTCTGGTTTGCAATTTAAGATAAAACGCTGGAAACATTAGAATAATCGTCTGACAATGTTTTCTTTTGAATGGAATCTAAAATAAAATATTTATTTTAAAAATAGCTCCTAAAATAGATAGATAGCTCGAAGGTTACGTAATTGCGCTTTCCGAGGAGAAGTATTCGTGTAAACAAATTACAAAACGGTGTAAGAATCTCGGTTATTGCATTTCAAAAAAGGTGTTTATAATATATTAAATTATAAAGGAAAAAAAGAAACGTCTAGCTGAAAGTAAAAATGAAAACATGACCACAATATTTACTCTTAAGACTTTTCGAACGCAGGCAACCATCAAGAAAGTAAATTCTGATTCTAAAAGAAAATCTGGCGACTTAAAGATTCATTGCATCGAAATTAGGAATGTCTTCAGACACTATAAGTAAAATCATTCATAAATATTTAAAATTTAAAAAGACGTTTAAACCTGAAGTTCATCTGATTTTGTCAAAACATATACGAATACCGAAAAAAGTTCGCTGTGTGAAAAATTCGTTAAACTCTTAATTTACTTTAGACGCTCCATAAAACAAATTTTAAATTCATAAACACTATATATTATTAAAAAATTATTCACACTTTTTTTTGTAAATTAATAAATATTTATTTTATAAATCTTACCCATCAAAAAGAAATCCACAAGAGAAAAAAAGTTGACCAGGAATACACTGTATATTTTCAACTTTAAAAAATAATTTTATATTAAAACTAATGAAAAAATTTTTAAAGACATTTTTTAATTTTAAGCCAAGTAATGTTAAACGTACATTACTTTATAACCAGTAATTTTAAGCATACCTTACCAAATGCGTCCTTAAATTAAGAACTGATAAAACCTATTAATTTTATTTGCAAAATTACGGATATATTTCATTGCTCTAGGTGAGTTAGCTGCCTGATAAAGGCAGTGCAAGGCCATTGATAACCAAAAAACGTATTAAAAGAGAAAATAATTTGAAATATCCAGAAATGTTTTTCAAATAGAGAAAAAATCGAATCACAAGAGAAAAAGTTCGTTAAATAGAAAATGCCCTACACTATTTGAAGGTTATTTACGAAAAAGTAACAAAATATTCTTGGTTCCAGGAAAAAGTTCGTAAAATAGAAAAATTCGCTAACTAGAGGTTACTAAAACGGAGGTCCGACTGTATTAGCGTATGATTTATCATTTCATTCTTGGTTGAAATATTCAGTGCATCAAATATGTTTAAGACTGGGTCTGTAAAAAGAAATGGAAACAAGAAGTTAATTCATGTTTTAGTTTTCATTAAAAATAAGACCCTCCGTTTCTTGTATTTTTACCGAGATTTATTAACGAACCGAATGCCTGATGTAAATCACATTGTGGAATGGCCTAAAAAGCATGCGTCTATCTAAGCTACTTGTATCGTTGAAATATCCTCAAAATTGGAACCCTTTCAACTTCATTCTAATTTTTGGGAATAAGAAATAGTCACAGGTGCTATATCAGGTGAATATAGTGGATGATTCAACACACAGACATTATTTTCTGCCAAAAGGGTGCGTTGTCAAGTAACAAACACTGGCTGTTTTCAGTTCGATATTCTGGACGAATGCGACGAATTCTGGTCATCAAAAGTTTTGAAACAGCTAAGCAGTAATCGTTTGTGTAGTTGTAATTGCTTTTATTTGTATAATACTCCTAACAATAGAAGAATGTAAGGCGCATTGTTTTGATTTTGGATGGAACTTTCCTTTTTTTTTTTCTCCTCTCTTGCGGTGAATTTTACGACTTTCATTCCGCACGTTATCACTTTGTTTCAGAATAATATTGGAATCATCAAGGTTCATCATATGTAACAATGGACTTCATAAGTTTGGATTGTTTTCAGCGACTGAAGTGATGTCTCTGCAATGTGTACTTCTCATTGCTTTTTGTTCAGGGGTTGAAATGTGTGGAACAAATTTAGCACACACTTTTGTTTTGCTCAAATCTCCACGCAGGATGGTTCAAATTGTTTCTTTGTTGGTGTTTAAAGTGTCTTCCATCAATTTCAATGATGCACAGCTACCATTTGACACAGAATTTCGTACTTTCTTAATAATTTCATTTGTCCAAGATGAAATTGGTTTTCCACTACGTTGATCCTCTTCTACCTTATCTCTTCAATCCAAAAACGTTTTTACTTCACAAAAACATTTGATCTACTTAAGCAACAGTCATCGTACACTTGTTTCGTGAGTCAATATGCTTCTAGAGCACTTTTTTTTACCAAGTTTTGCGCTAAACTTAATGTCTGCTTTCTCCATCTTAAAAAATCAACATAAAAAAAAATCACTTCTGCAATGAACGCTCGTTT
This sequence comes from Trichonephila inaurata madagascariensis, assembly GCA_019973955.1. NCBI lineage: Eukaryota > Metazoa > Arthropoda > Arachnida > Araneae > Nephilidae > Trichonephila > Trichonephila inaurata. The sequence continues at coordinate 85,621 of BMAV01015787.1, read as the reverse complement.
TCTCTCAGCTACTTAACTAAATGACATCAACTAGTCGGTGGTGTGTTGGTAGACCACGGACATTATGGCCCATGTGCATTTACATTCATGGTACCTGTTGGTACCTTGTACACCCCTGCTATTGTCACTTGTCGCACCCCCAACGACTTATCACTTCTACGAGTTTTCTCTTCCCGAGCGGACGTACTCTCCCAGTCGTCCCGTCGTAGAAAGTGTTTCATTGCATTTAAGTGCCTCTGTCTAATTTTACTTACTCTTAAATTCATTGTTAATTTGTTATTGTTATTTACCTATATGTTAATCATAATAAATATTTGTTTGTTATGGATTAAGGTTTTGTTTCTCTCTCTTGAGTATTACCGACGTTAATTTTACTGTCGGCATCCCGCCGCATTTAGGCCTACCGACCCTTATTTTCAGTACCATTACAACCTGCACTCTGGGACGAGTCTTAAAACTTATTTGACGCACTGTGTACATCAGCGAATATAACGAATCTAATTTTTAAATGAAATTAAAATACATAAGTAGTTTTTTTTTTCAAATATATTCCCTCAAATTCTTCCTTTTCACTTGACTATTCTGACCTTTACTGTAAAAAAAATAATAGATAGGTGGCAGCAATAGCCAATCTTCCCTCTGTGTGCCCGCTAGATAGTTAAAAATATCCTTGATTAAAACAGTAAGGGTTAATCTATCGTATAGAACACACTCCCACTCAAGCGAAAATAAATCATCTCGCGAGCCACAGAGTGAGGCGCCGCGAAACATTATTAAAACCGCGGAGAGCAATGTCTTCCGTAATGACATGAGAATTAAGAACAGATACGGCGTGTTAAGTTGATATTCGCACCTGCCGAAGTGCTAACGCCCAACCCGAGCATCATGTCGTGTCACAATTGCAATGATACTAAACGAAACGAATCGCATCGGTGGGGGGCTAATCATCTTCCAAGTGAGAAATAAATCAACGACTCGCTTACCACTCCCGAGCTCGAATCGGTTTGGAAGAGGGCCAGATTGCGATCGGCATGTAACTCTGCAGTTACAGATTTATGGATACAAGGCTTTCACGCAAGAATAGGACTGAGGTATGCTGTCTTCTGATGTTAAAAAACAAAATCCATATTTGCATTGTATCTTCCTTTTTTAAAAAAAAAAATGCCAAACGAATGTATATTAAACCCCTTACTTGTGATTAACCTAAAAAAATAATTCAGAAATGGAGAATTTTTTTTAAAATGTTTATGAGAACAATGTACAAACATCGGGAAAAAATTATTTCATAAATGCAAATCAAAAATTTTATAGATAAAATAACCACCATTTCTAATATTTTAACATAAACATAAAAAATTAAAGGATTATAGTATGGTATAGTATTTTACCCTCAATTGTGGGGTTTTTTTTTTCAGAAAAATAAATTAAGACATTTTTATTTTCAAGCCAAATATATAGTTTGAATTATTACTAAACAATACAAATGGATTGTATATACCAGGGATGGCGAACCAGTGGCAAGCGTACCATCAATGGCATGTGGCACAATATTTTGGGTACGCCAACGATCAAAATGGTTTGCATTTTATTTCAAAGTAGCATAGTTCACTACAGTGGCGCATAAGGGGATCGGACACGTGGTGGGGAAATACTCGTTTGTAATTGGTTAGCCTTCGTTAAGTCGTAGACTACAGTTGTTTATGATGCAAAATTTGTCTAAGCATAGCATAATCAATTTCGTATACACAAATGTATTTTAAAGTTTATTTGTGTTATATTTACAATTTTAAACTGTTATTTAACATGGCTAGTTCCGCAAAAAAACAAAAAGTGCAAGATAGTATGTGTAACAGAGAATTTCAAACTTAGGGAATCTAGAAATATCTCATTATCAGTACAGGTGACAAGGCGGTGTGTGTTTTATGTTCTGGAACAGGGTATGGAGAACATCGTCTGTAAAATGGCATTTTGAAGCAAATTATAAATCCTCTTGTCAAAAAAGTGTATCACAGCAAAAATAATTAATTGCTTCGAAACCATTTAGTAGATGACTCTAATTCAACATGCATTCTACTCAAAGTAACATCTTATAATCTTAATATAAGAGTTATTTGTCATCCACATAACAAGTCATACTAATGTAACTTTAACTTGAATTACATGTATAACTAAAACATTTACTGTAATATAGTATTAAGTATATTTTTTCGTTGTAAATAAAGGAGTTTTGAGTGGTTAGTATTCAGTTTTATTATTTTCCCAACAATCACAACTCAAAATTATTTGACGGCATGTCTATACCTCATTAAACACTTCTTTGGAAAAATAACGGCACGTTGATCCACAAGGGTTCGCCACCCCTGGTATATACGAAACAAAGCCCGGCACAAAATACTATCATTATAATCTTTACAATAAACTTGCTCTTAACTCTGTACCTTTGAGTTAAGGAGTAGTCCACACACACACAATTATATTACAGTAAACATTTAAAAAAGAAAATAAACTCACTTGATTTTTTTTCCTTTGTAATATACAAACACTGAATTTTCTCATGCCAAAATTTGAAGATTCCCAATATGGCAGCGTTTCAAAGCATAGTGGTCATGATCGTGAACTCGTTACTGGCACTTTTTTGTCGAGTCGTGGATTTTAATCATGGACTTAAAAGACTCTCCGTATAGAGAAAGACTGATTCAATTTATATGTCGAGGGGTTTAAAGTCCTTACGTCGACATTGTGGGAATGTTTGGAAAGTGGTCAGTCGGCTCAAATGTCGTCAAGAATGGTGTCCTGATTCCTTTAATGCCCCCTCCCCATCGTGTGCTAAAGTGGGAATTTCGGTTTAAGGTATCCGACTACGTTCGGAACCGTGATTTTGCAAAAGCTTGTAAATGGATAATATTTATGATATTTAGTGTCACTTCGATTAGAAAATGTATATAAAATTGTTATAAGAATAGTATTACAATAAAAATTATTTAAGTGCAATATTTTGACAAAAAATTAACATATAGAATGACCCATTTTCAAAATATTCTCCTTTTGTGAAAAATGCTTCTATTATAATAATATTTTGCCTGTATATAGCTCAGACCTCTGTACAGAGGCTCAACTAAAAGTTTTGATTGATTGAATAGTAACGTCGTACTGTTCAGCTGCACGAGGGCTTTTGGCGACGGACCACGTAATATTGAACCATGGTCAAGTGACGTGGACGACACCTGAGCTGGCACCCCCTCTCCTAACTACCACACCAACGGGAGGACGTTTCAGCTCCCGACAGATTTAACGTGCATCGCTGCCCTACACGGCGGGTCTTTTAGTGGTACTGGACTCGAACTCGTGACAAGGCAAGCCACGGTCCGATACCTATACCACTCGGCTACCGCGGCCCTAGAAGTTTTAAATATATAACTTAGAAGTGGGTTTATCCATGTTTTACGACAACAGAGGGGAGAAATTTTAAGTAAAAAATGCCGATAATTATTTCAGTGGGTTGTAACTCTGACAATAATATGAGTTTAAAAAAAAACAGTTCAGACTCTCTCGCGCGAGAAGTCTTTACTTTATATAAGCACACACACACAAAATATTGTAATTTTAGAAGCATTTTTTTTATAAAAGGAGAACATTTTGAAAAAGGGTTATTCTAAGTTAAGTTTTTCCCAAAATATTGTATTCAAATAATTTTTTTTGTCAAAATGTCCTTAACACTATTTTATGCATGTATTCTAATCTAAGTGACACTAAATATGATGAAAATTATCCATGTATGAGCTTTTTTAAAATCACGGTTCCGAACGTAATCGGATACCTAAATTGAATATACGTTTAATTGAACCGAATCTTAAAATCCTCACTTATAGTTTCATAGAAATACAGGTAGAGAAATTAAGGAAATAAAGTAGTTCTGTGTCGAGTCACCATTGATCATAATGGTGTCTGTCACCTTTTACTGTGCTTCAGCAGCTATTAATGAAGAAACAAATCGATTCCCAAAATTAATTAAATACGACATGATTCCATTTTCTAAAACTCAAAGCAAATGGAATCCTGTATTTAAATTTTTTTAAATACGAAATTACAGATTTCTATATTTTCAGAGCTCTTTATGGTAAATAGAAACATTTTTTTTCTGCCTGAAGAAATTTCCCCCAATTTTTTTAGCAAAAGTAAATTCACTTTAAGCAACATATGAACATTTCTAAAATATTAATCGTGTATTTTATGTTTAATTAAATTAACGCAACACATAATGATGAAAAATTATAAGTGACGGGATTCAGTAAGTTTGTTAAAGATTTCAGAAAAATAAGAGAAATAAGCTATGGATTTTGTTTTATATTCGGTATTTATAATAGTGCTAAATGCTTTGAATAGTGAGATTCTCAAATATTGTTCAGTAAAACTCTGTACCCCTCCTCCAAAAAAACAATGGGTTAAATGTTCTTCACTATTTAGTACTTAAATTATTTTATATTATAAAAAAAATTGCAAAAAGACTTTTTAATAATATACCGCAAATCAAAGGGAATAGTGAATAATAAATTAATCGATTTTCAGAGTTTATAATTACAAAAAACTTTCGCACCCAATATATATTATTACATATATGCAACAGAAAAAGATGTGGAAAAAGTACGGGATATAAAGAGGATATGAAATATATTTGCCATTATGGAAACTATGATTCTATCACAACCAGAATCAAACGGTAAATTTCTTAAGTAACAGAATTCAGTAATCTGATAAAAATTCAAAGTCACGAAAAATTACGAATTTTAATCCTTCTTTAGTAATTTAAGTTCTCACTGTGTGTGTTAGTATTAGCAAGCACACATAGAATCAGAAAGCGGGGCTATAAAGAAATAAATAACGAAAAATGCGATTTGATTACAGAAAATAAGGTTTATAAAAACCTGGCAGTCATATTCAGAATTGAAGTGAGTCAGCCAACAGTTAGTAAAATTTCAGAATCTGCTTTAAACATGAACAATACAATGGCCACACATAAGCATCGAAATTATTTCTTTCAGTTAAAGAAATTAAAGCAAGCGGAGAAATCTCTCACGAACCAATCTTCAATTTGTTTCCACTAATAAAATACACACTCACAGAATTCTTTTCAATGTGTTTAAAAAAATAAAAGGGGATATATTAAAGCTGTATTAAAAATAATATATTGATAAGAAAATAATATTATTTATAAGAAATATAAATATGGTATATTTTGCATATGAAATATGGTTATAGATATAAGCCAATAAAAATAGTTCATATTAAATATTTTTTTCGTGAATTTTGAAATTATTCACAAAATTGACAGTATATGGAAAGATCTTTTGCGAATGACCCAAAACCATGAACAGCAAAACAAAGTAGCTAAAGAATTCAGATTAATCGACTTCAAATCGTATGTATCTCAAATTAGGATATGCAAAATATAACAGCAAAATTCTGAAAATATATATAAATCTAGCAAATTCCGTACACAGTTGGATATTAGGTTTAAAATATTTAAAGACCAATTATATTTTCTCATTAGTTTCAAACATAAGCCTATTTGATTCATTAAATAGTGTTTTTCTTACACATCATTTTATTTGCGGGTTGTTAGAAAATGTTCGAAAGTGACTAACTAAGCAAACACACACAGAAACATTAACGGCATTGAACTGTCTATTTACATATTATTACACATACTGATTCATTTAGAATGCAATACTACTCTACTTATATCACGGTTGTCCCATTGTTGAATGAAATTCACAGATTGAAAATAACATGCTGTTATGCCCACAATATAAATGAAAAAAAATAGGTGCGACAACACGGCACATTCACTTCGGAGAGCAAATTTATCTTTCTGATGGGTTTCATAACTCGCTTTTTACCATGACCCCCCTCCGTTCCATTTCGCATTCAAGATGTTTGTACCCCCTTTTAACCGCCCACAGAGTTCCATAGCAGGTAAGGCGGATCGTTCTCAAATCTTTGTTATTAATAGACTTTCGCGAATTGATGAAATACTTGCACTCCCTATAGCGGATATCAGTGTTGACAATGATGAAATCTTCCAATTAAAAACGCTACGAAGTAGATGAAGGGTTGTGAAATTGAAAGTTTCATATCAGTGCAGTACAAACTGATTTTTTAACTTGTTTGTCCTACCTCGAAATGTATTGTTTAGATTGTTAGATAAATTGTAATAAATGAAAATAAAGTTGCCTTTCATTGCTAGGTTTGTCGCATTGGTTTTTACTTGATATACTTGAGTATTCGTAATTCTCTAATTTCTAAAGAAATATACGCATTAACTAAATGTTCACAAAATGTTTAAAATAATTACCGTAAAATCCTGCGTACAACGAGCACCGTCGTATAATGCGCACCTATACTTTTAGGCTGTGTTTTTTAATTTTTAGGTATATTCGACTATTCGACGTATAACGCACAACCCTTTTTTCAATTTCTACTATTAGTTCACTCTCCTTTATACATATATATATATATATATATATATATATATATATATATATATATATATTATATATATATATATATCTTTCTCAAATTTTCAATCGTTGATAAAATACTTTTAATTTATTCATTCAAGTTCAAATACATTTTTTAAACTTGTAGTGAATGACATTTGATGTTTTAATACAGTTTTTTTCAAATATTAATTCATTAATTAAATTAGAAAATGAATAAATAGTAACAAACAAAAATAACAATCCAACAATATATATAGAAAGAAAAATCGTTCGTTGTGTCCCTGTAACATAATGGATAGCGCGTTCTACTTCTAATCCAAAAATCGTGGGTCCAAATCCCACCATGAAATGGCCCAATTTCTGAGAATGTAGTTTTTTTTTTTTTTACTACAGAATTTTATTAGAATAATTGAATTTAATGAATGAATATAAATAGCAGCAAACAAATAAAAACAAATAATCCAACTCCATATATAGAATGGAAAACGGAAAAATCCAAGGAAAATCGCTTTCTATTTTGTCACTTAATATTATGATTCTGTCATATGCATATACATATTTACATTAATTGTAACTATTTAACAAAAAGTAACTAAAATAAAATTGCTTTTTGTTGACCTAAGTAGGAACTGAGTTAATTTTTTTTATATATCTCCTGTTTACGAAGAAATTTAAAATGTATCTATGCAATGCTCTTATGCTTTGAAGTCTTTTATTTGAGGTATTATGCAAAGCTTTTGAAAAAATAGTATACCTTTAGGTCTATAACCCTTTACATTCATATGGAATGTCATTTATTTGAAATAAACATTATTTTTCGATATATATAGATGCTTACTTTTTTTTGTGTTGCTTTTGTTGCATTATATCCGACGTATAACGCACACCCCTAACTTTCGATCTTATTTTTTGTGTGTTAAAAGTACGCGTTATATGCTAGGTTTTAGTATAATATTTTCTCCAAATCTTAAAAATAATTTTTAACAAAATACGTCGATTACGTTGCAGCGAATGGTTAAATAACAGTTCATTAGAAGGAATTAACAAGATTTATCATCGATTAAGATTGATCAATTGATAGTACAACTTTTATTAAAAATGATGGTGATAATTTTTTGGTAGGAAAAAAAATCAATTTTAAATATGATGGAAAAATAAAAAATCAGTTGTAGTCAATTAACATCGACAGAAATTAACAAACAAATAAATATTTAAAATATTTAAAGAATATTTACATCTTTCAACTTGTTTATTTTGGACTAATCTATGTCTGCAAATCTATGTTTTTCTTGTATAACTTGTATAAATAGGATTATAGAGAAATATAGATCACAAATGTTAGAATAAAAAACTGGATTTTGTTTGAAAAAATCTGGAAATTTTATTGGAACTGTTAATTGCCAAATTTTTCAAACTTTTTTTTAAAAAAATGCTATTCTATGGAAGTTTTGTGCTTAAGAAAGAAGAGTAACTTTTACTAACCGAATATTATCTTTCGAAAAGAGTTTGCCTCTAAATTTGTTTTAAAAAAAAATAAAAAACCCATTGCCGTACTTTTTTTAATTATTTTAACAAATTTTTTTAAAAAGTTCTAAAGGGGACCTGAATTTTAAATTATTTATACCCTTTCCGGGAAAAAAAAAATTTTTCCCCAAAAATAAATTGCATGTTTTTCCCCTAAAAGTTTGGTCCCAAAAAAATTATATACCCAGAAATATGCTAATATTTATACCAGAATTTTCCTAAAAAAAAGACTTTTAAAATTTTTTAATTTTAATAAAAAAGTTTTGGGATAAAAATATTTTGGGTCAATTTTTAAATTTTTTTAAAAAAAAAATTTAAAAATAAAATTTAAAGGGAAAAAATTTTTGCCCCAATGTACCAATATCAATATTTCAGAATGATAAAATTAAACTTTTAAATATTCAGATTATTTTACGTCGATATACATTACACAATTGATTAAAAGTCATTACTTTGGCAATTTTTTCAAAGAAAAATTTAAAATTTTAAATTTAAAAAAATATTTAATTTAAAATATAAATTGTAAAATATTTTTTTTTGTTTAACATTCTGTTACAAAAAGTATTTTTATTAAGGTTTCCTACTACTTGCGCCCAAATTTTTTGAAAAAAAATGGAGATAGGGGAAATTTTTTTTGTGGTTTTTGATTTATTTAGTACATTTTGAAAAAAAGGCAAAAAATTAAGAAGAGAAAAATAAATTTTACTACTAAAAGGGGAAAAAAGGGGAAAATTTGAAAAAAAATTACAAAACGCACTCTTTTAAAATGAAATGAACAAATTCTCAATTTTTCAATTTTAATGTATTACTTTGGCCTTTTTAAAATGCCCTTCAAGATAAGAGAGATTTTTTTTTTTAAATAACTGAGCCCATTATCTTATTTTATTATATGAAATTTTAAAAAATGGGGGATTATATTCAAAAAGGGAAATTTGTACTTTTGTAAAAAACAGTGACTGATAAATTGGAAAAACACTTAACTGTTATATAGAACGTATAAAAAAAATTTCAGCAAATTTTTTTAAAATTTTTTTGGAGCAATCGGTCCCCGTTTGAGTTTTTTCAAAAAAACAATTTTGAGTAAAAGCATTTTAAAAGTTTGACATTTTTGGTTTGGTCTTTTTACAAACACTGCTTTTTTTCCCAAAGGAAAATAAAATGGTATTTTATAAAACTAATTAGGTGACCTATAAAATAAAATCATTAAAAATTTGTCAATTTAAAAAAAATCATGATTTTAGGGTAGTTGGATAATACCTTAACTCCAAACGAACCATTAATTTCAAAACAAAGAATGTATGTAGATAATGTTTGGAAACCGAAAACACGGGGAACCTAAGACTGAAGTCATTTTTTTTCAATACTAAAAAAAGGGGAATTAGATTTTATATATAAAAACCAGTTAAAACAAAATTCCCCAAATAATATTTTTTTTGATTTTTTTTGATCATGAAACACCCGGTTTTTAAAAGCTTTCATTTTATTTTTTTAAATATTCTATTTTTTCCCATCACAGTAAAATGTGCTAAGGAAATAAGTATATAAAAGTTTTTTATTAAATAATTGTTAATTTTTTTAAAAAAAAAAGGGTTTAAAAATGGGTTTAAAAAGGAAATAAGGTACATCTTATATTATATGAGCTTTATAATTAGAATTTCATTTTAAAAATGTTTTTAAAAACTGGTTTTTGGGGCACATTTCGCTCTTTGAAAAAATTTTCGATAATTGCTTTTTAAAATTATTCTCACTTTTTGTGTGCTTATTTCATCAATTTTTTTTTTCTTCAAATGTAATTTTTTTACATTAAAGAACTTTTTCCCCCCTTACATTAATAAAAAAACAAAATGACAAAAAATTGGGGAAAGGGCAAGACAAAAAAAAAATTTTTCTTGGGTTTTTTTTTTTTTAGAACTTTTAAAATTTTTTACATTTTTTTTCCCCATCATCTTTTTAAAAAATTCAAAAGTGTCCTGAAGTTCTGTAAAAAATATCTATTTATGAAAAATTTAAAAGAAAACATTTCAACAAGGCATCGATATAGAGGTCTTACTCTTTTTTCGTAAAGAAATCACAAATTTTTTTGGAGCGCGTTTTTTAAACCCCCAATTTTATGCAAAACTAAAAGCCAACCGGAACAATATTTTGTTATTTTCAGCGAAAGAACGTCCTCAATACGGAATTGATTTTTTAAAGGGAATTTCCCCAGGTGTGTTCTTTCTTTTTAGAACACCCCCTTGGGTATTCAAGAGCTTTTTGGAGCAATCTGGGGCCCCTAGTGGTAAGGGAAATGAGCTCAGTTTTTGAAGGCCCAGCGTGGGTTGATAAGCATTGGTGTCTGATATGATGACGCAGTGTTTTCGAGTGCCGCCCCGCTATTTCACTGAACAACTCTTTAAATCTAACCTGCGTTTAAAATGTAAAAGTTCTCTGACCAACTGATAGATAACCACTTAGCTTTTTTCTTGCACTTTAGGAACAATGTAGATTTATAATATTACACTCTGTAACATAAAGAAGGGACGATCCAAGGAATTATCCGTTGTGTAGACTCGCACCTTACGACAGAATAAGCAAATGATTAATTTTCGGTGCCCAATTATTGAGTTCTGAACCTTTCAGTAGATTTCAACAAAGTATCTGGATGTATTTATAAATAAAAAGACATTCCAGACCAATTAATCATACCTTTCGTGACATAATAGCTACCTCGCAGTCAGGATAAGTAGAAGAAACGTCTGAAAACAGGTGGAGTACCGGATGAATAGTCAAAACATTGTACAGAAAAATTCAAAATCATTCACTTAGCAAAATCAAACGGTGTAAATTAAAAATAAAACGATCGAATTGTTAAATTCAAAACTGCATTTTTAAAACATTCTGGAGATTTCAAATAACCACAAATACTAATTAAAAAAGAACACGTGACCTTTATCTGCATAAGACCACAGATCAAAATCGAGGTTTACCAAATTATACAGCGCCCGCCATGTGACGTCTTCAAATGATGCGGAACTCCCCACCCTGCCAATTCATCTGAAATCACCCTATCCATCCATCACCAAACAGATGGATGACAGTGCAGGTGGCCGATGATGGGGTCGTTGTTTGTTAACTGGCCTCGGACCAGCGCAGACATCTGGTCTGAATATACGTACAAGGAAATGATGTCGATAGGCAATTCCTTTTAGGAAAGTTTTGAATAGCGATACTGAGAGTGGGGCCGCAAGCAGGTGTGAGATGAATAGATGTGAGTTATGGCGCCCTTGATTCCAGACGGATGGGGAATGCGTTCGTGGCGTTTTCCGCTAAGTGAAAAATGAGAAACGGTGTACCCGGGTCAAGAGAATCTTTCGACCTCACAATTTAGGTGCCACGAGGCAATCCTTTTCTTTTGACCTGCCAATGAGGGGAGAACGAGGGGCAAAGTGATGGACCCGCCCCCTGGGTGCTTAAAAAGGGGAGAAACGGGACGAAGAAAAAAAAAAAGAACGGACGAGAAGAGGAAACCTGAAGTTGATGGAATGGAGAGAGGATCTGGGAGAGATAGAGCCACGGAGTGGATCTCCGGGCCGGGGAGCCCGGAAAAGCGGAAGGATTGACCTCGAGTGATAGCATCGTCCGCCGCTTCTAGCCCCATTTAATGGAATATTATTTTGAACGGCCAAATACCAATTAAATATGGCTGTGACAAATTTTCTTGATTTCTAAATGACTGACGACGTTACAGCTATATATATATGCATATATATATTAAATTATGGTGAAAGCGGTGTTGATCCGGCATTTATGAATAGATGCCCGAATCCATAGTTTTATGGAAAAGAGTGTGAAAAACCGCCAGCCGTGTGCGAATGCATGTGATGTGAATTTTAATGCCCGCCTAATTTTGGGAGCGCCGACTTGTGAGGCTCGTGTGCCTGCTATGAGAGTTGCCTTTCCTGGAGTCCCAGCCGGAGAAGAAAGCCGGATGAAGTGTTCCCCTGTTCTGCCTGAAGGAATCAACGAGAATTTAAGAATTTGCCCGTGTGTTTTGAGGACATTTTTCAAGCAGTTCCAGTGTTAGTTGAAGCTTCCACTGGTCTCATTCAGTTTGCATGGCGGCGTTTTAAGAAGCGATTTGGTGTGTGAGAGTTCCTGAGTGTCTTTATGTCTACGCTCCGCCAAATTTTAAAGCGAAAGTCTTTTTTCTTTGCGATTACTTTTCGGACAGCAACTGAGTATTGTTTTTTGTATGTAAATGTTGAGATAAGGAATAGAAAGTATATCAGGTAAAATTTTAGTAAAACACAATGTAGACCAGAAAGATTGCCATTTCGTGCGAAGTGTATGCAACAAAAGATATATTGGTATTTTCTTTTGTTTTGAGTTTGTGAAAAGTTAGTGGCAGTGAAGTTATAATTTGTTTTTCGTGTTGCACAAAACAATTGTGTAGGTATTGTTGTGGTTTACTGTGAAATTAAGTATATAGTAGTTATAATTTTGTTGGTACAATATTGAGTAGGGTATTGTTGTGGTCTTAGATTTCCAGGAAATTTAGCATGTACAGCAGTTACACAGTGGTGTTGGGCAACAATATTGTGTAGGATATTGTTGTGGTCTTAGATTTGTGAAATTTAGTGACAGTAAATATACGGGTGTTAGTTTAGTCATTGTATTATTGTTGAGGTTTATAGATTTGTGTACCAGTATGCCATATGCATTGAAATGTGCCAAGTACTACAGCAGGTTATTGTGTTGGTTTTAGATTCGGCACATTTGTAAAATATGTTAAATCTGAAGCCCCAAAGCGCACAGTTACGCCACTTTGAGTCTGTGTATAATTTTTGTAACGACAAGTTTTAGGATTTGGTTTTGTAAAATAGTGCATCATGGCGTTTCTGTTAAGAGAAAGAAAAGATGCATGTTAGAAGTTGCGGAAAAAGAATTAGTGTAGGAAGCTGATATTTACTTTTAACTAGATGGAAATTAATAAGAGGAATTCGTCAAAGTAAATAATATACCGATGAAGCAGCTACCATATCGTTAGAGTATTGACGAAAACGGAAATTAAGGAACGTGAAATTAAGGAACGTGAAATTAAGGAACGTGAAGAACGTGTACAACGCGAAATGGCGAAAACGTAAACAACGTGAAAACGTGGAAATTAAGGAATTTGAGGAGCGTAGACTAGCTAGGGAATTTGAGTTAGAAAGACTAAGAGCTCAACACAGAAATAAGCGTCTGAAAAATGAATTTGTCAGTAAAATAGGGTTTATCAATCTCGCAAATGTTTATTGTGTGTCAGAAAACGTACCGCGTATAAAGTTAGTAAACCGGTTAATAAGTAGAAAATTCTTAATTAGAATTCGGTAGGTAATAAAAAGCGTGGCGTCATGTTCAGTGATTTCTGAAAGGAGAATTGTTCCCCGAAAGTAGGAAGTACTTAAACGTTTTTCCTTCTGAAGTAAGCAGGATAGGAACAGAAAAGCATAGTAAAATTTATAAGCCGTTAGAAAGAAATCAATGTGGATAGAATTGGTCATTGTGTAAGGGAACTGGAGCCTTTACAGTGAAAGTGTTAAATCAATCACTTTGTGTGCGGGTAAAGCGGGTAATAAATTCTAATGAAATAGGAAAGCCGATTCTTTTAGAAATCTGATAGGTTGTGCTAGACAGGAACCCCGAAATGAAAGTTGTATAGTAATGAGAAAGGAGGAGGCTTCAGTACATTGCAGTAAATGGGTGGTGAGCAGAAAGTTAACAGTGAATCAAGTGAAGATATTCGGAATCATATAATGGTTGAGATAGCAGGGCAGTTAAATAAAGGAAAGAAACACGTGTAAAGCTGATGTGTGGGGAGGTTTGAGAAGTGAGTTAATGTAAATGCGTTTGCCTTCCGCAAACCAAAAAGAGTTTGATAGGAACAGTTTAGAGACTATTAATAGGTCTTAGCTTAGTTCAGAATTTAAGTTCGAGATAGATTTACCAGGAGAAAAGAGATCGCAGTATCATTTTATCGTCTCAATTTTAATAAAACTGTAAATTGCAAAGGTGCTTCACTCTCAAAGTGTACCAATAGGTAAATAGCCTGAAGGAATAGGGAAAGATTCCGGAAATTCTCTTATCTTGCAGAAAGCTATTTATGATTTTAACTTTCAGGGTAGTTTTAAGGGAAAAAGTCAAATCGGCTTTTAAAATTACCGCCTGATCGAAGTAACTATTTAAGAATGATTAACACTCAGTAAAAAGAAAGAAAGGTTTCTTTCATATCCTGGGGATGACACTTTTGCGCGGCAGCGATAAGTAGGGGCTTAAATACGTAAGCGCCGCACCAAAATTAAAACTTTGTTGTACATCCCAGATGCGCTACTATTCCGCTACGAGAAAGATACAGAGTATCTTTCTGGATGAACGGGATGCAGTGCCTGGAACCCGTACTCTGCCCGTTGTTTGCTAGAAAAGGAGGAGCCGATACCCCTTTTATCCACGTATTAAATGTAATAAGTTTAGAATTTGAACCAGGTGACGCGAGCCGAAATTCTATCTTTATTAAAAATGGAAGGTTTCGGTGAGCAATAGCGCAGACGTCACTGTACTTGATTTCCGGTGGAAGTATTGTGTCGTTCTCCCCGCATATTATCCAAGTATGCGTATGTGTTGCGTTTATTCGCGCGTACATTGTTTAAGAAAGTAGGCTAAAGTCAGCTTATTCTTATGGATGTAATTTAACGACACAGGTTATGTATATGCTGTGAGATCATGTCACGAAATGGCCTATGTATTCTATGTGATTTAAAACGTAAAGTGGCTGTTTAAACATGAGTAGGATTAATGGAAGTCAGATCGACCAAAGGAAAATTAGAGCCGTCGGAAAATTTGTTCCATGCACATAATAGACTGCTAAAGTAAATTCATTGCATGAGCTAATGAAGTTTATGTTAATTATATTCCCAATTAAAGTGTCTTAATTTTCCCTCAATTTCTAACGTATGGGAATATACGCTCATTGAATTGTGAATAACTTGGCCATAATGGTTGTGAGAATGCTCACCGAAAGCCAAATAACCTTACCTTAGAAAAGTCTTGTTTAAACTTCAATTCTAAAAAATGGTAATGTTGTTTGCAAAGCTTGGAATTTAGGTGTTTTCTATTTTGTTTAGTTACTATCGCTGAATAAGTAGATGGGAATAAGTACCTTTTGATTTGTGCTAGGTGTGAATTAATATCTGTAGAGCATAGAGTGTTGCGTGTAAGGTGGAGGTTATAATGTGTTATTGAAATCTTTTGTGTTCTAGTGCGAATACCGATGTTTAACACAATTGATTGAGCTGATTTGATGTGTATTGGTGAAATGAAGTGGTAACATGATATTTTCCGACTCAACTCTTTAAAACTCTGAAAATTTGCTAAAAAGTATGCAACTACAGAAAAGCAGCAACTTATTTGATTTAAGTTTTATTTGCAAGTGAATGTTTTATGAATTTTGATTTATTTATTTATGATTGTACTTATTACTTGGAATGCTTTCGTCCCCATCAGTCTCATTGATAAGACAACCTTTCGGTGAAATATTAAGAACTGAACTAGCCTTATGCCGCAGAGCAGTCCAGTGAAAATGGACCCTTTCAGGGGAAGGGAATAAGCTAGACTGCCTCACTGATGCGAACCCCACCCCTGCCGTCATCTGAAATCACCTATCCATCCATCACCTCCAGCCTATGGATGACAGGTGCAGGTGGCCATGGGGTCAAGTCTGTGTTGTATCTGGCTCACCAGCGCAGACATCTGGTCTGAACATACAATGGCTAAGGAATGTCGATGCCGATAGGCATTCTTTTAGGTAAAAGTTTTGAATAGAAGTTATACTGGAGAGTGGGGCTGCATGCAGTGCATATTAGCGATGGAGTTATGGCGCCCCTTGGATTCCAGACGGATGGGGAATGCGTTCGTGTTTTCTTTCCGCGAAAATGAGAGAAACGCAGGTGCCCGTCAGACCTTTCTTTGACCTGCCAATGAGGAAGACGAGGGCAGACCCTTTCTTTTGACCTGCCAATGAGAACTGAGGGCGCGTGATGACCCGCCCCTGGTGCCGGAAGTATGGCGTTCCGTGGACAAAGAAAGAAATTCCATTTGCGAAGAGGGAAACCGAAGCGATTTTGGATTTTAGAGAGGGACTTGAGAGATAGAGCTAATGGAGTGGACTGGCGCTCTCCGGAAAGCTAGGGATTAATCTCGAGCGATAAAGATCCCCACCACCTCCACAAATTTTCTTTGATTTCTAATGACTGACGACGTTACAGCCAGAAATTTAGCTCTTTACCATGATATCTGATAAAAATTAAGCCAAATCCGAATTCCTACACTTTTATTCCGCCATTTAAATGCATATGGGATTAATGAAAGACCTCGGGGATAATCCGTAACAAATACCTGCGAAGTTATTATTTGAGTCACATAATTTTTTTTGCTATATCGCAGCTTTTTGAAAAGTAATATTAATGTATAATAACAGCCCTTTTTCACATGAGGAGAATGTTAATGCAGCACTATAAAAAAAACTTAGTCACTAATTTCATGTAGATGAAATCTCGACTTATAGGAATTTCCACTCATGTTGCAGTGATTGGTGCTAAGCTACGGGCAATTTATATTTTTATGGATACAGCACATTTCACTTATAACTTAAAGTGGATTATTATTCAACCTTGTAAACATATAATACGAAATTTATATAATGGTGTCTCCGTGATATTTACAAATAAAAATACGTGTATAGTTGTTGGGTATCACAATTACATAATATATATAACCCAGTGGTTTCAAACAAATAAAATTTTTCAAACACATATTTCCTTTTTTTTCTGGATGGAAAGTGTTATATTCTATACATATTGGGACAGGTCTTCTAAATTCCAAATAGTTACAATAAAAAAAAAATTGCATGATAGGATTACATTCCAAACTTTCTTCCGCATTCTCTCCTAAAGAAGTTTCAACGACTACAAACCCTGGGTGCCCCTGCTGGAATAAGGAATAATTCCTTTGACCTTCGCACTATTTTATTACGCGTGGAGGATTTCCTTCATTATTTACGAGTAGCGCGTGTCGTCAACAATACCATTGCCATTCGGGCAATGATAAGTGAAGAAAAAAGTCCGCGAATTCCTTGTCATTCAAAAAATCACTAGAAGTGGCCACAGCTAGGAGATGAGCCGTCAGCACTAGTGTGTTAATTTTTTTTTTCATTATTATTATTTTATTCTCATCCCAACGAAGACACAATTCTATGTAGTAGAATGGTTGATATTAGGTTTCTTGTTCTGGTGTTTTGAGTCAGAAGAAATGCCTTTTTTTAGTATTTTGCGGAAATGTACTATGTTCGATTTGCTACGGTTTAGTTAAATGTGTCTAAAATATATCCCTACTTTGTTAAGGGTGGTGTTGAATATAATATTGAGAACAACGCAATTATTCTTTGTGGTGTCAAGGCGGTATTTAAAGGAAAGCGGAAGCAAGTGCTCAAAGTTTACGATCTTCTACTTGTACGCATCGATACCATTGGTGAAAAGAATTTAGAACGGAACTCAAATGGTTACTGATGGGTGATTTTTTAACCTTGCGACATTGAAGTCCTTTTCCTGGTTCGCTGATTTGTACTTCAAAAAATGAAGCCTTTCGTGAAGTAAACAAAGAAAAGTTGAGCACAAATTATTAATTTTTAGGCTAAGTTGATTCTATAATAAGAAAGGTCAATCCACAAAACTGCTTATTAATATTCTTTTCAAAGATGTTATGACGGAATAAATACTGAACATTTCTGAATTGATTAAAGCGTCAAATAGGAGTTGTAGCCTAATAAAATCGCTTCTTGACATTTCATTAACAGCACAGTTTAACATGATAATAGATTAGCAGTACTACAATCGTTGTGCCTCTACTTGTAATTTTTCAACTTTTATTCGTACATTACACAAATGGGGACTTGATTCATTTTCTTAAAAGGCTCTTACTTTCTTTTCAAGTAATATGATTTATTTTCAGGGTTGATCTTGAAGAAGCTTTAATTTTCTTGTGAATTACTTTTCTGAAAAATTAACTTAATGAAACTTTTAAAAAAGCTGTTATATGAAATTTAATAAACATATAGTTAACATTTCAGAACTTAGCGATGTGTGTGTTTAAAATCTCGTATCTCTTTTAAAGAAAACCCCGTATAAGTGTGTGTGTGTGTTTTACTTAGTTTTTTATTTTAGAAAAACTATTTTAGTCAATGTATTTCCCGAATGGTAACTGAATCTGACAGTTTTTTTCTTTATCTAAAGTCACTCATTGTTGTAGGAGTTAGTCTTATTTCACAATTGCATTTCGCCGGGTGTTACGAATTACAATTATTTATACATAAAAGTAATAAAATAATAAAGGAAAAAATGTTTTCGGAAAGAAACAAGGCAAGAGTGTAACGAATAATATTTATATTTTGAAGTACATGATAAACTTATGCAAGAAAAAACTTGAAGCTTTCATAGATGCGTTATATCACTAAATTTAAAGGACTTTATGTGTTTTTTCTCCCATTAATTGCATCAATTCTCCCCAGATGATTTCGTAAAATTTGCAAATAAGAATTCATGTATTTAACGGTTAACGCTCTCATATTTTGCCATGATTTATACTTAAGGCCTTGGTAGAAAATACACTGTTGACAATCTCAGTTGATCAGAATTTCTTTGTATATTACCTGAGCCAACTGTTTTAACCTTTTTGTAATCAGTTCGAAAAGTGAAACGATTCCGTAATAAGGAACTGTTTACAATAAAAGTTTAGAAAACAGCCCCGTTTAGTTATTTCAATCAACATACACATTTTTTTTTAAATTTGAAAATAACTTGGAATGATGCATTTTTTTGTGTAACTACAAAGTCTAAATTTTAATTAAATGCTACCATGCTCGCAAAATCTAAAATATAAATTACTAAAAAAATAATAATACGTGTAGTAATTTAAAAATAAATTTGCCGTATTATCGCAAGAATCGCCAGTTTTATTAATAACTTCCCGCCAAGTTGGCGACCCTGATTTCCCTATGTGTCGTACCTTCACTGAATTGGCAAACCAGGTAAGCTTCGTTTCATATGATGTTGCCAATAGTTGCGATAATACGTGGGGTACCAAAATTTACAATTGAAGAAATGCCACGCCTCAATTTTGTGCTTTTCTTAAATTGGAACCTCTAAACAAAGCACTATTGGGCCGTGGTAGACTAGTGGTTGCGGCTCATAAACTCGTGTCAGGAGTTGCCATGAGATTTTGAGCCTTGCCACTCGAAGACCCGCTGGTGAAATGAGGCCGATGCACATTAAATCTATCGATGCCCAATGTCCTTCCGTTGGTGCTATAGTTAGGGAAAGGGTGGTGCCATTTCTCTTGACCAAGGATCAAAATTATTGAGTGTCCGTCGCCATATAGCTATCAAAGTTGTTTGATGCTTGTGATGTTATAATACAACACTCACCCATCAAAGCTCACACCATATTTTTACTAAAGTATGTTACCAAACACATTATTTCTCTAGAGAGTTGCCAAACCAATTGAAATTTTAATAATAAGCGTTTTTTTCTTAAAATTTCCCTCTCTGTTGTCGTAAAACATGGGACAAACCCACTTTAAGTTACATATATATTTTAAAATTCTACTTGAGCCTCTGTACAGAGGTCTGAGCTTATAAACAAGCAAAATATTGTTATAATAGAAGCATTTTTTCACAAAAAAGGAGAATATTTTGAAATGGGTCATTCTATGTTCATTTTTGTCAAAAATACTGCACTTAAATCCTCATTTTTTATTGTAATACTATTCTTAAAACAATTTTTTATATACATTTTCTAATCTAAGCGGATACTAATATCATAAATATTATCCATTTATACGCTTTGGTAATCACCACGGTTCCGAACGTAGTCGGATACCTTAAAGTCAAACAAAGATACCTAAGTCATGATGGAATGACCAATGATCTTAGGTCGTACACTTACCTAATATTATCATTAACAAAAGCACATGTTTAAATGCGTAGTATGCTATAATTGAAGTGTCTCAAGGAGAAATAAATTGATATTCGAGAAATAAATTTGAAACATCAAATTTATTTTTATTTCTTTCACAAAACGTTTTGCTGACAAAATAATATTGAAACTTAAAAATTATGTGCCAAAAAATATTTTTGGAATACATATTAATTCTATGTTAGAAATACTTAGTGGAGACAATTAACTTATTAAAATGGAAAATATTTTTTACAGAATTTTATTTTTTAGCAAGAGAATACGATAGACACAGATAAATATCACATGAACTGAAAAATATGATTCTCTCTATGACCACAAAAAAAATTCTTAAACTTCCAAAAGCTGCTTATAATAATTATTTTTAAAGTAATTTATTCTTAAAGATATCACAGCAAAATTTTTAAAATATACCTTTTTTTCTAAAATTATAAAAAAATTTAATGTAGAAGGAGATTTAATACTTTCAAAATTCAAATAATTGAACACAAAGTAAAATATTAAACTGCAGCAGTGACTTGTATGAAATAAATAATTAACGAATAAGTTAATGGGATTTACAAAATGGTATGTAATTAAATAATACGAAAAAAAAAAAAAAAAAAGAAAGAAAGAAGAGGGGTACTGCTTTGGATCAAAATCAAGCTTAACACGGAGGACTTATTACTGTTAGCAGTTTATCACTGAACTATACGGACATACTGAGATTAACATACTGTGGGATTTACTTATTATAAAACTAAATGAAATTATATTTAAACAATGTTAATTTCTAATATTAAAAATATAGCTTTGAGAACAAACAAAGAGAGATAATCGAACAAAAGTGTATTAAACTGTGGCAGTGACTTGTATGAAATAAATATTTAACAAATAAGTTAATCGGATTTACAAAATGGTATGTAATTAAATAATACGGGAAAAAGAAGAGGTACCGATTTGGATCACAAAATCGCTTTCTAACACGGAGGACTTATTACAATTAGGAGTTTATCACTGGAACCGTACGTGGACATACTAAGATTTACGTGTACTGTGGATTTATTTATTAGTAAGCTAAATTAAATTATATTTAAACAATTTTAATTTTAATGATAAAATATAGCTACAATATTCTGCAGTTTTGATTTGCTTTGCTAACTTCATTACTTTTTATTGAAAAATCTCCTAAAAATCCTGAATACGAATTTCAACTAGCCTTATTGTTTTACTGTATGTATATGTAATAATTCACGCTAATTTTATCTTAAAACTTTCTTGATTTGTAATTGTCCTGACCCTCCAAGACTTTCACATAAATAGTTAACTGTTAGTTTACCCACCTAACAGGATGTAATTGTAACTTCTTAACACTGCAGAATTATGTACTAAACAACGTTTTTCAATTATTCCTTATGTAATCACACATCGTACAAGATCCATCCACGGAAGTCATGTGAGTTTCTGAATTTCCCGGTTACTCTGTATACAAATATTTCCGTTTTCATAGAAATTCACAATGCTTATTGTAACTGCTATGTGGTTGTACTTCTTTTGTTCTTTTCGCAGCCAGTCCTTATTTTAAGTGATACTGAAATAAATAAAAATGAAAGTATAAAAACTATCATGATTCCTCATCCGTTCGACAGCTCTGGAATCAGACACCTCATAATTTAATAAAATAATAAATAGAGCCTTTGACATCAATGTCACTTATGGCATATATATTTCTTTTTTACTTATTGGAGCTGTGAAATTTTTTTTAAAAATTTCGCATTATTAAAATAATTGTCAAGGAATAATCTTAAGTGAAACACAAGAGCTTACTAGTAATAACAATACAATTAACAAAATACAATCGTATTTATTCCTTTTTATTGTTTTGGATCCAGTAAAAAAACAAGTAATATATATAAAAAAATTAAGTCAATTCCTACTTAGATCAACAAAAAAAATTTTTATTTTAGCTACTTTTTATTAAATAGTTACAATTAATATAAATATGTATATACGTTTGACAATATCACAACATTAAGTGGTCATTAATTTTTATTAATTATCATTTTGGCATAATACGTACTTGGTTAGCCCCAAAAACAATCGTGTTTATAAATTTCATTTCAACTGAATACTTCAACACGTGAGAAAAAAACCTTTTCAAGTTTTGACACAAGTCGCCAAAAATGATGCCAACGTGGTTGTATTTGTAATTCTTTAAATAATTAGTTTTAATCAATTAATTTTATTAATTATTATTATATTATTGTATTGTCATCCAATATAAATTTCAGTTCAACTGAACACTTTCACACGTAAGACAAAAACCTTTTCAAGTTTTGACACGAGTCGCCAAAAGAGTCGCTAAGTCACCAAAAATGATGCCACAACGTGGTTGTGTGTAATTGTAATTTTAAATAATTAGTTTTAATCAATTAATTTTTATTAATTATTTTATATTATTGTATTGTTATCCAAAAATAAACCTTGTAAATAAAATTTCAAGCCTCAATGGAGCGCCTTTTAAAATGTATTTTATTAACAATTGAAAATTCCAACCCAGATAAATAAATAAACATATAGAGATTGTGAGCTAATAGTAGGAATTGAAAAACGTTTTTAAAATACATTTACACAGACTGTTTCGTTAAAACCAGTAGCGAATATTTCCAACCTTATCGAATGCCAATTCTATTTCTTTTATCATTATTATTTATTGTATTTATGAATGAGTACGTGGAAGAAATAAAATAGAATTTTTTAATACTATTTTCAAAACGGCCTTTCTATACCGTACACATTTAACCGCAAGTAATTGACTACTTTTTTTCAAGCAACATGTGAAAGATGTTCTTTTTATTTTTTTATTTCCCTCTTTAATTCCAGCTCAGCTTTGATTGCTCTACTTTGGAAATGATTTATTTAGACAATCCCATCTTATAATGATGTTCTCTCGAGAACACCACGTACAAGGAAGACAAAGTTGAACTGATTTCTTATTGGCCCTGAATAGAATCGTCATCTCTTTTAACATCTTCAATCTAGAAATAAAGAGAAGGAGAAAATAGAAATTAGTTCTATAAAACCTTTCAGATGTATATATATAAACCTCTATTATTTGTCCATCTGAACATGTCATTTAGCTTATCGTCTTTCAAAATTGCTTTTTCATATTCAATTCAGTTGTAAATATCGAATCACTAAATTGTATCGTTCAATATTCTATTTTCGCTTAAAATGAAGCATTTATTTCTAAGTAAATATGTAGGTTACAAACCCTATATATTTAACGCTCTTTTATGAAGGCAGCTTTGTCTTTAATAAATTGCTAGGAGAAACGTCTATTAATTTGTTCTAGTTAGGTACGTTTAAATACTTAAATGTATGTTTGATATATTATATAAAGGTATTTATAAAGTTTTTCTTCTTGCTTTACAAGGTATGAATTTCATGATATTTTGAAATTATAAAAATAATAGTCGCATAGCTATTTTTTGATAATAGGATTACGAACGATGATTAATATAATTTTTTGTCAGAAAATTAAGAATCAGGATGCAGTATTTGTAATGTATAATATATATATATATATATATATATATATATATATAAGTTATTGTTGCTATATATATATATATATATATACATACATTATAATTAAATTGAAATCTTTTAAATTCTTAAGCCTAGAGATGTATAAAAAATTGTAAATTTGCTATGTTTTATTTTAATCAAATATAGACATACGTAACGTAACTTAACAAACGTTTTGAAATCCAATTATTAGGCTGCATCAAAAATAATCATTTGAAATTTAATTCAATAAAAATAACGCATCGTCTATTAGCGAGTTTAATCATACAACATTGATTCTTAACACAGTGCCGGTTTATCCATTGGGCTCTTAAGGCGGATGCCCAGGGGCCCAGAAGGGCCCGGATAAGCTGGACTTAACCAGGTTTTCTGGTTATAAATTTCGATCCTCCAATACCAATTAGGCCTGTAGATCTTCTGCGCCCAGGGGCTGAAATGAGCTTAAATCGTCACTGATTTAACATAACTCTATTCATAAATGGAGAATATCTTATAAGTGCCTATTTTAAGTCAACAGAATTTTTTTAAAAGAATTAACTTAACATGAATAGAATTTAATCCCATTGCTCCCTCCGTTAAAATTCAGTAATAGATTATTATTCAAGTATTTTAAATATAACGTGAAAAACAATTTAATCCTTTCGAAAATGATCTTCATCTTTCAAACTTGAATGTAACGAATCTAATTCGCCGTTTCAAATTTTGAGAGGAAAATGAAGAAGCTTAATACACAGAAAATAAAATAAAAAGTTGATAAAGTATCACATATTTACCGAAATAATTTCAGGAATAGCTAAAAAGAGTTTTTTTAAAAAAATATTTATTAAAATAAAAGTTAGAACTTAAAACTAGTTTGGTAATTTTCCGTCGGTACTTTTAAATTTCTTAAATACTAAGTAATTTGTTGATATAATTAGTAGAAGCCTACCACAGTAGCCAAGTGGTCAGGATCGCGAACTCGTAGCCGGCATTGTCAACTCAAGGGTTCAAGTTCTAGGGCCACTGTGAAGATCCACAATGTGGAGGAGTTCAAAGTCCACCTATTGGGGGACTAATATGTGCAACAAAAACCAATACAGCAATACTTAACAAACAATTTTACTAAAAATATCGTAGCTTAGTTCTTAAAATTTATAATTAGATATAATTATCGGAAAAAAACACATACTCCGCAACAGACTATTACTGGTAGTGTTGAACAGAGTCACATTATTCCTCCTCCCGGAAGCGTATACAGATCTTCTTACAGAAAGGGGATCACATTTTAAAAAAACCCGTAGATGAAAACACCGAGTGATTATCTTTATAATAAACATTAAAAATCTGCTGGTCAATGGGGAAGGGTTGAACCCCCAAATCCTACTTTTGTGTACGCTACTGCCCTTTCCCAGCGAATGTTAAATCGATAATAAGTTAACAATTAACACCCATTGTGCCATTAGTCATCCCTAGTGTTCATAAAATAGAAAAAATTAGTCTTCCTAAAATATTTCGTTTCTAGAAAAAATGTTTTACATACCGTTTATTTCTTTTGTTATTCAGTGTCTGGTAGCTTATATATCTGCCAAAAATAATGAATTTTACCTACTTTTTATATATTTTTTATATAAACAGTTACTCATCTGTTCTCCTCCAGGCTCTTTTGAGTACATCTTTTTAAACAAGGAGTAATAGTAAAACTAAAAGCAAAAAAAAAAATCTCTGACGAACCATTGATATTTCCAAGAACAGTGGGAATACTTTTTTCTGTGACACATAAAAGATAAAATTATGTATGTGATGTACAGTAATACGATTAATGTACCAAAATTATTAAAAATGTCCTGAACAAATACATAAGTACTCCAGGATAAAATCATATGGAAACATTTCTTCTATGAAAGCAAAATTAAGATTATGAAATTGGGCCTCGTCATAACCATATATGACGTTTCGCGTGACTTCTATTTGTTAAAAATGGGTTCATGATTGGAAATTTACGCAACACATATCGAATGTCTGAGCATACAGCTATCGGTTTGGTTGTTAGACTTGATTTTGAATTAACGTTTCTCTACATTTGCAGAATTTACTGGCATAATTAATTCTGAACCACAGTTAAAAGTGAGTAAGACGTTATATACCTGTAAAAATTCTGCTCGTCCTTAAATCCCTGCCATCAGAAGTGGAGATCTTGAACATGATTCCACCGAATTCATAAAACCAAAAATCGGTGTATTAATAAAATCAGTGTTCGAAGCTGTAATATGTATTATTTTAAATTAACGATAAAACAATTCGCTTCTGAATCATACAAAGTTTTGCAATCGAAAGCTAAATGAACATTAAAATTGCCATTTTTCTTAATGTGTGTGAAGATTTTCAAAAGTATGATGCCATTATCATTACTCATTTTTGCTCGCCTATCTATAATTTAAAATTATAAGATATACTGATAGTATTTAATTAACTGAATCAGACTTGAAAATAAACATAAGCACGCAATGAGTAAAATCTGAAACGCGTAACTTACAGCAAGTATTCTATTTCAGAAGAATGACAGTTTATTTGGCATTGTAAGCAAAAGTGGAATTGTTTTATGATATAGATAATTAGAAATAGGAAATATAAGCAGGAGTAGTAATAGAATAAGTTGTTTATAGGAAATTAAAGATGACGTTTTCGATCTATATGAAAACATACGCATCTATATTTAATGCTTAGTATGTTCTGAAGATAATGACATGTCCTTGTCAGTTCTGAGGTTTTCTCGTATGTATTTTAGTAAAAAACATATTCTCTTAAACGTGTATGCCTAATATACTTTGAATATTAATTGTGATTGTAAACACTTTCAAGCAAACACACACTCAAATATTAATGCAAAAGAAAATGAACATGTGTGGGATAAACACATCTGTAATCCTTTTATCGTGCCAAATGATCGGATATGATCATTAGTATATCATTTCTGAACTCTCTAGAAAATCTTGAGTCGCCTAATGCGATAGTACAACAGGCATGATCACAACAACATGATTACATGACATGATAGTACAACAGACATGACCACAGCAACATGATTGCATGATATGATAGTACAACAGACTCCAGAAATCCGCCACAGAACAATACTATGACGCAGTGTTTTTCGAGTGCTGCCCTCAAGAGCCACTTCGAACAACTCTTTAAATCTAACTGTGTTTAAAATAAAATTGACCAACTGATAGATAACTAATTTAGCTTTTTTTTTTCTTGCACTTTGTAGGAACAATGTAGATTTATAATATTACACTCTGTAACATAAAGAAGGGACGATCCAAGGAATTATCCGTTGTGTAGACTCGCACCTTACGACAGAATAAGCAAATGATTAATTTTTTCGGTGCCCAATTATTGAGTCTCTGAACCTTCAGTAGATTTCAACAA
The DNA here is from genome assembly GCA_019973955.1 of Trichonephila inaurata madagascariensis. Classification (NCBI taxonomy): domain Eukaryota; kingdom Metazoa; phylum Arthropoda; class Arachnida; order Araneae; family Nephilidae; genus Trichonephila; species Trichonephila inaurata. Next base: position 58,578 of record BMAV01015787.1, on the reverse strand, counting down.
AGTATCTGGATGGCTTATAAAATAAAAGACATTCCAGACCAATTAATCATACCTTTCGTGACATAATAGCTACCTCGCAGTCAGGATAAGTAGAAGAAACGTCTGAAAACAGGTGGAGTACCGGATGAATAGTCAAAACATTGTACAGAAAAATTCAAAATCATTCACTTAGCAAAATCAAACGGTGTAAATTAAAAATAAAACGATCGAATTGTTAAATTCAAAACTGCATTTTTAAAACATTCTGGAGATTTCAAATAACCACAAATACTAATTAAAAAAGAACACGTGACCTTTATCTGCATAAGACCACAGATCAAAATCGAGGTTTACCAAATTATACAGCGCCCGCCATGTGACGTCTTCAAATGATGCGGAACTCCCCACCCTGCCAATTCATCTGAAATCACCCTATCCATCCATCACCAAACAGATGGATGACAGTGCAGGTGGCCGATGATGGGGTCGTTGTTTGTTAACTGGCCTCGGACCAGCGCAGACATCTGGTCTGAATATACGTACAAGGAAATGATGTCGATAGGCAATTCCTTTTAGGAAAGTTTTGAATAGCGATACTGAGAGTGGGGCCGCAAGCAGGTGTGAGATGAATAGATGTGAGTTATGGCGCCCTTGATTCCAGACGGATGGGGAATGCGTTCGTGGCGTTTTCCGCTAAGTGAAAAATGAGAAACGGTGTACCCGGGTCAAGAGAATCTTTCGACCTCACAATTTAGGTGCCACGAGGCAATCCTTTTCTTTTGACCTGCCAATGAGGGGAGAACGAGGGGCAAAGTGATGGACCCGCCCCCTGGGTGCTTAAAAAGGGGAGAAACGGGACGAAGAAAAAAAAAAAGAACGGACGAGAAGAGGAAACCTGAAGTTGATGGAATGGAGAGAGGATCTGGGAGAGATAGAGCCACGGAGTGGATCTCCGGGCCGGGGAGCCCGGAAAAGCGGAAGGATTGACCTCGAGTGATAGCATCGTCCGCCGCTTCTAGCCCCATTTAATGGAATATTATTTTGAACGGCCAAATACCAATTAAATATGGCTGTGACAAATTTTCTTGATTTCTAAATGACTGACGACGTTACAGCTATATATATATGCATATATATATTAAATTATGGTGAAAGCGGTGTTGATCCGGCATTTATGAATAGATGCCCGAATCCATAGTTTTATGGAAAAGAGTGTGAAAAACCGCCAGCCGTGTGCGAATGCATGTGATGTGAATTTTAATGCCCGCCTAATTTTGGGAGCGCCGACTTGTGAGGCTCGTGTGCCTGCTATGAGAGTTGCCTTTCCTGGAGTCCCAGCCGGAGAAGAAAGCCGGATGAAGTGTTCCCCTGTTCTGCCTGAAGGAATCAACGAGAATTTAAGAATTTGCCCGTGTGTTTTGAGGACATTTTTCAAGCAGTTCCAGTGTTAGTTGAAGCTTCCACTGGTCTCATTCAGTTTGCATGGCGGCGTTTTAAGAAGCGATTTGGTGTGTGAGAGTTCCTGAGTGTCTTTATGTCTACGCTCCGCCAAATTTTAAAGCGAAAGTCTTTTTTCTTTGCGATTACTTTTCGGACAGCAACTGAGTATTGTTTTTTGTATGTAAATGTTGAGATAAGGAATAGAAAGTATATCAGGTAAAATTTTAGTAAAACACAATGTAGACCAGAAAGATTGCCATTTCGTGCGAAGTGTATGCAACAAAAGATATATTGGTATTTTCTTTTGTTTTGAGTTTGTGAAAAGTTAGTGGCAGTGAAGTTATAATTTGTTTTTCGTGTTGCACAAAACAATTGTGTAGGTATTGTTGTGGTTTACTGTGAAATTAAGTATATAGTAGTTATAATTTTGTTGGTACAATATTGAGTAGGGTATTGTTGTGGTCTTAGATTTCCAGGAAATTTAGCATGTACAGCAGTTACACAGTGGTGTTGGGCAACAATATTGTGTAGGATATTGTTGTGGTCTTAGATTTGTGAAATTTAGTGACAGTAAATATACGGGTGTTAGTTTAGTCATTGTATTATTGTTGAGGTTTATAGATTTGTGTACCAGTATGCCATATGCATTGAAATGTGCCAAGTACTACAGCAGGTTATTGTGTTGGTTTTAGATTCGGCACATTTGTAAAATATGTTAAATCTGAAGCCCCAAAGCGCACAGTTACGCCACTTTGAGTCTGTGTATAATTTTTGTAACGACAAGTTTTAGGATTTGGTTTTGTAAAATAGTGCATCATGGCGTTTCTGTTAAGAGAAAGAAAAGATGCATGTTAGAAGTTGCGGAAAAAGAATTAGTGTAGGAAGCTGATATTTACTTTTAACTAGATGGAAATTAATAAGAGGAATTCGTCAAAGTAAATAATATACCGATGAAGCAGCTACCATATCGTTAGAGTATTGACGAAAACGGAAATTAAGGAACGTGAAATTAAGGAACGTGAAATTAAGGAACGTGAAGAACGTGTACAACGCGAAATGGCGAAAACGTAAACAACGTGAAAACGTGGAAATTAAGGAATTTGAGGAGCGTAGACTAGCTAGGGAATTTGAGTTAGAAAGACTAAGAGCTCAACACAGAAATAAGCGTCTGAAAAATGAATTTGTCAGTAAAATAGGGTTTATCAATCTCGCAAATGTTTATTGTGTGTCAGAAAACGTACCGCGTATAAAGTTAGTAAACCGGTTAATAAGTAGAAAATTCTTAATTAGAATTCGGTAGGTAATAAAAAGCGTGGCGTCATGTTCAGTGATTTCTGAAAGGAGAATTGTTCCCCGAAAGTAGGAAGTACTTAAACGTTTTTCCTTCTGAAGTAAGCAGGATAGGAACAGAAAAGCATAGTAAAATTTATAAGCCGTTAGAAAGAAATCAATGTGGATAGAATTGGTCATTGTGTAAGGGAACTGGAGCCTTTACAGTGAAAGTGTTAAATCAATCACTTTGTGTGCGGGTAAAGCGGGTAATAAATTCTAATGAAATAGGAAAGCCGATTCTTTTAGAAATCTGATAGGTTGTGCTAGACAGGAACCCCGAAATGAAAGTTGTATAGTAATGAGAAAGGAGGAGGCTTCAGTACATTGCAGTAAATGGGTGGTGAGCAGAAAGTTAACAGTGAATCAAGTGAAGATATTCGGAATCATATAATGGTTGAGATAGCAGGGCAGTTAAATAAAGGAAAGAAACACGTGTAAAGCTGATGTGTGGGGAGGTTTGAGAAGTGAGTTAATGTAAATGCGTTTGCCTTCCGCAAACCAAAAAGAGTTTGATAGGAACAGTTTAGAGACTATTAATAGGTCTTAGCTTAGTTCAGAATTTAAGTTCGAGATAGATTTACCAGGAGAAAAGAGATCGCAGTATCATTTTATCGTCTCAATTTTAATAAAACTGTAAATTGCAAAGGTGCTTCACTCTCAAAGTGTACCAATAGGTAAATAGCCTGAAGGAATAGGGAAAGATTCCGGAAATTCTCTTATCTTGCAGAAAGCTATTTATGATTTTAACTTTCAGGGTAGTTTTAAGGGAAAAAGTCAAATCGGCTTTTAAAATTACCGCCTGATCGAAGTAACTATTTAAGAATGATTAACACTCAGTAAAAAGAAAGAAAGGTTTCTTTCATATCCTGGGGATGACACTTTTGCGCGGCAGCGATAAGTAGGGGCTTAAATACGTAAGCGCCGCACCAAAATTAAAACTTTGTTGTACATCCCAGATGCGCTACTATTCCGCTACGAGAAAGATACAGAGTATCTTTCTGGATGAACGGGATGCAGTGCCTGGAACCCGTACTCTGCCCGTTGTTTGCTAGAAAAGGAGGAGCCGATACCCCTTTTATCCACGTATTAAATGTAATAAGTTTAGAATTTGAACCAGGTGACGCGAGCCGAAATTCTATCTTTATTAAAAATGGAAGGTTTCGGTGAGCAATAGCGCAGACGTCACTGTACTTGATTTCCGGTGGAAGTATTGTGTCGTTCTCCCCGCATATTATCCAAGTATGCGTATGTGTTGCGTTTATTCGCGCGTACATTGTTTAAGAAAGTAGGCTAAAGTCAGCTTATTCTTATGGATGTAATTTAACGACACAGGTTATGTATATGCTGTGAGATCATGTCACGAAATGGCCTATGTATTCTATGTGATTTAAAACGTAAAGTGGCTGTTTAAACATGAGTAGGATTAATGGAAGTCAGATCGACCAAAGGAAAATTAGAGCCGTCGGAAAATTTGTTCCATGCACATAATAGACTGCTAAAGTAAATTCATTGCATGAGCTAATGAAGTTTATGTTAATTATATTCCCAATTAAAGTGTCTTAATTTTCCCTCAATTTCTAACGTATGGGAATATACGCTCATTGAATTGTGAATAACTTGGCCATAATGGTTGTGAGAATGCTCACCGAAAGCCAAATAACCTTACCTTAGAAAAGTCTTGTTTAAACTTCAATTCTAAAAAATGGTAATGTTGTTTGCAAAGCTTGGAATTTAGGTGTTTTCTATTTTGTTTAGTTACTATCGCTGAATAAGTAGATGGGAATAAGTACCTTTTGATTTGTGCTAGGTGTGAATTAATATCTGTAGAGCATAGAGTGTTGCGTGTAAGGTGGAGGTTATAATGTGTTATTGAAATCTTTTGTGTTCTAGTGCGAATACCGATGTTTAACACAATTGATTGAGCTGATTTGATGTGTATTGGTGAAATGAAGTGGTAACATGATATTTTCCGACTCAACTCTTTAAAACTCTGAAAATTTGCTAAAAAGTATGCAACTACAGAAAAGCAGCAACTTATTTGATTTAAGTTTTATTTGCAAGTGAATGTTTTATGAATTTTGATTTATTTATTTATGATTGTACTTATTACTTGGAATGCTTTCGTCCCCATCAGTCTCATTGATAAGACAACCTTTCGGTGAAATATTAAGAACTGAACTAGCCTTATGCCGCAGAGCAGTCCAGTGAAAATGGACCCTTTCAGGGGAAGGGAATAAGCTAGACTGCCTCACTGATGCGAACCCCACCCCTGCCGTCATCTGAAATCACCTATCCATCCATCACCTCCAGCCTATGGATGACAGGTGCAGGTGGCCATGGGGTCAAGTCTGTGTTGTATCTGGCTCACCAGCGCAGACATCTGGTCTGAACATACAATGGCTAAGGAATGTCGATGCCGATAGGCATTCTTTTAGGTAAAAGTTTTGAATAGAAGTTATACTGGAGAGTGGGGCTGCATGCAGTGCATATTAGCGATGGAGTTATGGCGCCCCTTGGATTCCAGACGGATGGGGAATGCGTTCGTGTTTTCTTTCCGCGAAAATGAGAGAAACGCAGGTGCCCGTCAGACCTTTCTTTGACCTGCCAATGAGGAAGACGAGGGCAGACCCTTTCTTTTGACCTGCCAATGAGAACTGAGGGCGCGTGATGACCCGCCCCTGGTGCCGGAAGTATGGCGTTCCGTGGACAAAGAAAGAAATTCCATTTGCGAAGAGGGAAACCGAAGCGATTTTGGATTTTAGAGAGGGACTTGAGAGATAGAGCTAATGGAGTGGACTGGCGCTCTCCGGAAAGCTAGGGATTAATCTCGAGCGATAAAGATCCCCACCACCTCCACAAATTTTCTTTGATTTCTAATGACTGACGACGTTACAGCCAGAAATTTAGCTCTTTACCATGATATCTGATAAAAATTAAGCCAAATCCGAATTCCTACACTTTTATTCCGCCATTTAAATGCATATGGGATTAATGAAAGACCTCGGGGATAATCCGTAACAAATACCTGCGAAGTTATTATTTGAGTCGCCATAATTTTTCGCTATATCGCAGCTTTTTGAAAAGTAATATTAATGTATAATAACAGCCCTTTTTCACATGAGGAGAATGTTAATGCAGCACTATAAAAAAAACTTAGTCACTAATTTCATGTAGATGAAATCTCGACTTATAGGAATTTCCACTCATGTTGCAGTGATTGGTGCTAAGCTACGGGCAATTTATATTTTTATGGATACAGCACATTTCACTTACAACTTAAAGTGGATTATTATTCAACCTTGTAAACATATAATACGAAATTTATATAATGGTGTCTCCGTGATATTTACAAATAAAAATACGTATATAGTTGTTGGGTATCACAGTTACACAATATATATAACCCAGCGGTTTCGAACAAATAAAATTTTTCAAACACATATTTCCTTTTTTTTCTGGATGGAAAGTGTTATATTCTATACATATTGGGACAGGTCTTCTAAATTCCAAATAGTTACAATAAAAAAAAAATTGCATGATAGGATTACGATTCAAACTTTCTCCGCATTCTCTCCTAAAGAAGTTTCAACGACTACAAACCCTGGGTGCCCCTGCTGGAATAAGGAATAATTCCTTTGACCTTCGCACTATTTTATTACGCGTGGAGGATTTCTTCACATGATGGATGAGTAGCGGCAGGTTGTCGTCAACAATACCATTGCCATTCGGGCAATGATAAGTGAAGAAAAAAGTCCGCGAATTCCTTGTCATTCAAAATCAATTGTAGTTTTTGCCACAGCTAGGAGATGAGCCGTCAGCACTAGTGTATAATTTTTTTTTTCATTATTATTATTTTATTCTCATCCCAACGAAGACACAATTCTATGTAGTAGAATGGTTGATATTAGGTTTCTTGTTCTGGTGTTTTGAGTCAGAAGAAATGCCTTTTTTTAGTATTTTGCGGAAATGTACTATGTTCGATTTGCTACGGTTTAGTTAAATGTGTCTAAATATATCCTATTTTGTTACAGGTGTTGAATATAATATTGAGAACAACGCAATTATTCTTTTTGTGGTGTCAAGGCGGTATTTAAAGGAAAGCGGAAGCAAGTGCTCAAAGTTTACGATCTTCTACTTGTACGCATCGATACCATTGGTGAAAAGAATTTAGAACGGAACTCAAATGGTTACTGATGGGTGATTTTTTAACCTTGCGACATTGAAGTCCTTTTCCTGGTTCGCTGATTTGTACTTCAAAAAATGAAGCCTTTCGTGAAGTAAACAAAGAAAAGTTGAGCACAAATTATTAATTTTAGGCCAGTTTATCTTATACAAGAAAGGTCAATCCACAAAACTGCTTATTAATATTCTTTTCAAAGATGTTATGACGGAATAAATACTGAACATTTCTGAATTGATTAAAGCGTCAAATAGGAGTTGTTGTAGCCTAATAAAATCGCTTCTTGACATTTCATTAACAGCACAGTTTAACATGATAATAGATTAGCAGTACTACAATCGTTGTGCCTCTACTTGTAATTTTTCAACTTTTATTCGTACATTACACAAATGGGGGACTTGATTCATTTTCTTAAAAGGCTCTTACAATTTTTCTTTTCAAGTACGAGGATTTATTTTCAGGGTTGATCTTGAAGAAGCTTTAATTTTCTTGTGAATTACTTTTCTGAAAAATTAACTTAATGAAACTTTTAAAAAAGCTGTTGCGAGAAATTTAATAAATATATTAACATTTCAGAACTTAGCGATGTGTGTTTAAAATCTCGTATCTCTTTTAAAGAAAACCCCGTATAAGTGTGTGTGTGTGTTTTACTTAGTTTTTTATTTTAGAAAAACTATTTTAGTCAATGTATTTCCCGAATGGTAACTGAATCTGACAGTTTTTTTCTTTATCTAAAGTCACTCATTGTTGTAGGAGTTAGTCTTATTTCACAATTGCATTTCGCCGGGTGTTACGAATTACAATTATTTATACATAAAAGTAATAAAATAATAAAGGAAAAAATGTTTTCGGAAAGAAACAAGGCAAGAGTGTAACGAATAATATTTATATTTTTGTACATATTGATAAACTTATGCAAGAAAAACTTAGTTTTCTTATGATGTAAAAATATATCACTAATGCAAAGGATTCTTATGTGTTTTTTCTCCCATTAATTGCATCAATTTCCCGGATGATTTCAAATTAAAAATAAGAATTCATGTATTTAACGGTTAACGCTCTCATATTTTGCCATGATTATTTTACGCCTTGGTAGAAAATACACTGTTGACACCAGTTGACGAGAATTCCTTTGTATAGATTACTCCGAGCCAACTGTTTTAACCTTTTTGTAATCAGTTCGAAAAGTGAAACGATTCCGTAATAAGGAACTGTTTACAATAAAAGTTTAGAAAACAGCCCCGTTTAGTTATTTCAATCAACATACACATTTTTTTTTTAAATTTGAAAATAACTTGGAATGATGCATTTTTTTGTGTAACTACAAAGTCTAAATTTTAATTAAAATTAAAACATGCTCGCAAAATCTAAAATATAAATTACTAAAAAAATAATAATACGTGTAGTAATTTAAAAAATTCTGCTACTTACGTATTATCGCAAGAATCGCCAGCTCTATTAATAACTCGCCAAGTTGGCGACTCCGATTTCCTATGTGTCGTACTCACTGAATTGGCAACCAGGTGTTTCGTTTCATATGATGTTGCCAATAGGTTGCGATAATACGTGGGGTACCAAAATTTACAATTGAAGAAATGCCACGCCTCAATTTTGTGCTTTTCTTAAATTGGAACCTCTAAACAAAGCACTATTGGCCGTGGTAGACTAGTGGTTGCGGCTCATAAACTCGTGTCAGGAGTTGCCATGAGATTTTGAGCCTTGCCACTCGAAGACCCGCTGGTGAAATGAGGCCGATGCACATTAAATCTATCGATGCCCAATGTCCTTCCGTTGGTGCTATAGTTAGGAAAGGGTGGTGCCATTTCTCTTGACCAAGGATCAAAATTACGAGGTCCGTCGCCATAGCCATCGTGTTGTTTGATGCTGTGATGTTATAATACAACACTCACCCATCAAAGTCACAATCATATTTTTTACTACAAGGTTTCATTGTAATATAAATGAAAATTTCTCTATTTCAGTAGTTTCAATACAATAATTATTCTCGACCCTCCATGTAACGAACCTCTATATTGCGAATTTCTCTAATTTGCGAAGTTTTACCTAGAACTAAGAACATTTTACGATTTTCTTCGTAAAATAACCTCCAATTAGCAAAGTGCATTTTCTATAAAACGAATTTTTTCTGCTGTGATTCTATTTGTTTTATCTTTCTTTTTTAAAAAAAAATTCAGGATGTTTTTCAAATTATTCTCTCTGTTAGAACACACATTTTAAGGTGATCAGTGGATATGAACTGTTCTTATCATGTGCCTAACTCAACTAGAGCAAAGAAATTGCCACATTTTTTTAAACAAAAAAAAAAAATTAATAGATTTTATCAGTAATTAAATTTAAGGACGTATGTGGTAGTGTATGCTTACAACTATTGGTTATAAAGTAATGTATGTTTAAATTATTTGTGCTCTTAAAATTAGAAAATGTCGTTAAAAGAATTCCTTAATTTTAATAAAAAATTATTTTTTAAATTTGAAAATATAGTGTATTTCTAAACAAGGTTTTATTAAGGGTAAGATATAAAAAATAAATATATATTAATTTAGAAAAAAATGACTAATTACTTTTTTAATAATACGAAGTGTTTATGAATTTAAAATCTGTTTTATGTAGTTTCTGAAGTATACTGAAAGATTGTAACGGATTCTATTCGGGCTTTCTACTAATCTTCTTGGGTAAAATAATCTTTTAAAATGATATTTCAGTTGAAAACCGCTTTCCGTGAAGATGACTTGGTTTTATGTAAGTAAGAACTTGTATTTAAGTGTTAGTTGTAGAGTAGGCCTAATGATGGTTCAAAGTTGAAAGAGGAAAGTGTAATGTTAATAACCGGTGGGCGCGTATAGTTAATTCAAGTGGAATATTATTCAAGTATTGAATCAAGAGTGCTCAGAAGATTAGATAAAGTGCTCTTATTTCTATTATAATTAAATTTATTAAGGTTGATTGCTCCACGGGTTTAATGATTTCTCAATTAAGCTGTTTAAACTATTAAGTCAGCGTTTCTCAAACTGGGGTGTGACTCCCTTGGAGGGCGTGATAACTCTATGAGGGGGGCGCGCTATTGAAAAGTCAAAAACCCGGGGGTTATTTTAAAAAATTTTTTAAATTTATTAAAAGGGAAAAAAAACAAAATACTTTCTAATATAATAAAATATAAAATTTAAATTTACACTGATAAAACACTTATAAATGTATCATACTGTACAATTTTATATTTTATTTTAATTTTTAAAAATAATTTAAGAACAAGTTTGATAAATATCAGTGGGCCCCATGGGTTTTTTTATTAACCCCCTTTTCTTTTATAATTTTTTTTACGGTTTATAATTAAAATCCTTAACCAACCCATTAAAAGTTCAATTCGCCCCCAATGCCACCATTTTTCCCCGAGACGCGCGGGATTTTGATGCTTTTGGGGGGGGGTAGGGGGAAAAATAATTAATGGAAAAACCTCTTTAAATAAGTAAATCCTTCCAAAAAATTGTCAAGTTCCTTTATTATATTTCCCCCAAAACCTTTGGAATAATTTTTTATTGGATAGCAGGGACAGGGTTGTAATTTTGGGGGAAAACATTAAATTTCGTCCAGAAAATTAATGCTTTGGCTGAGCGGGGACGTTTTTTATATGTCGTTGGAAATAAGAGGTTAAAGTCGTATTGTAGCTTTAAATATCAAAAAGTATTTTTAAAATTTAACACATTGTTATTGTATGGAGGGGGTGCGATGAAAATGATTGAATAGTGGGTCGCGTATATTGAAAGTTTGAGAAGCACTGTATTAAGTTATATAGTAAATAAAATTGTAACTTTATTCGAACCCTCCAACACCCGCGGTCTACGGGACGCGACAAGATGAATCTCTGTATAACGATTTTTTTTTCCCGTGATTTAGCGACTTCGTTAAATAGAGATTCACGCGTGACTGTATTTATAAACTTTATTTATCATATTTTTTTCTGTATCAACAGCATAATTTTAACTCCTATTCCACTTTAATGAATGAAAGTAAACTACATTAAAAAAAGAAAGGGGAACGGAGCGTGTGACCCAAACACGTGTTGAGAAACGAATGAACAAATATATCCATTGGAGATATTAGTGTCAACCCATTACAGACTGACATTGATCGTAGTAATAAGCATCTGAGGAATCGATTTCTTAAGTGCAAGGTACATACACCATTTCCAGATGTTAACCAATCTTCCACAAACATTCACATTTCTCCATTTACCGCTTTCAAGCTTCTTTTATGGCTAGAACCCGGCTTGCTTATCAAACACCTCACTGAAAAGAAATCTATGCTCCTTAAGAATATGTGCTCTTCAGTTTTTTCCCTCTGAAAGCAAATATTTGGAGCAAAAGAATAGGAGATAATTTATCTTTATTTCTTCAGTTGTTTATATTTTTGCAGAAATATACATCGTAGGTGAATGATGAATATTAGAAAAAAATGCATATATATTGGTTAATTGTTTGGATATTTCTAAATCCTTGGGCCCCTAACTTTCTTAACCCATGGACCTCTTTTAATAGTCAGAACTCGCTGAAAAGGACCTCTTTTTTAATTCCTACTATTAGCTCACACTCTCTATTTATTTTTCTTCGTGGAATTTTCAATCGTTAATGAAATACATTTTAAAGCTCACAAATGAGCTGAAATTTTATATACATGACTACTTTGGATGATAATACAGTAATTTAATTATAATTAATAAAAATTAAAAGATTAAAGCTAAGTATTTAAAAATTTACAAATATAGCCACGTTGACATTATTTTTGGAGATTTAGCGACGATTTTGGTGACTAGTGTCAAAACTTGAAAAGGTTTTTTTTTCTCACATGTTAAAGCACTCAATTGAGCTGAAATTTTCTATACGCTATTTTTTTGGGTAAAAATACGATAATTTAATTATAAATAATTAAAGTTAATTGACTGAATCTAATTATTTAAAGAATTACAAACACAGACACGTTGGTTTCATTTTTAGTGCCCCTCAGGGGGCTCACCTTCTTTAGGTGGGCACGGGTGTCCCAATCCCGAGGTACCCTAGTGATCTGTTCCTTTTCCCAAGGGATTTACTATCTTTGGTAAACACGGGTGTCACGACCCCGGGATACCCCAGTGATCCTTCTCTATTTTTGACCCTCCATCTTGTAATCCAATGTCTCCTTTTCTTCTTTTCCCGTCCAGACCACAGACCTATGAATGTTTGGCGCAGTATAGCCAAAACTGGCTCTTGCGCCATAGAACACCAAACTCATCATCATCATCATTTTTAGTGACTTGGGTCAAAACATTACGAGATTTTTTTTCTCACGTTTAAAAGTTGAACTGAAATTTTATATATACGATTGTTTTGGATGACAATACGATACTTTAATGATAATTAATAAAAATTAATTACCACTTAATGTTGTGATTCTGTCCTATGTATATACATATTTATATTAATTGTAACTATTGAAAAAAAAGTAGCTAAAATAATATTTTTCTTTGTTGATCTGAGTAGGAATTTGCTGAATTTTTTTATATATTACTTGTTATAGTCAAAACTTGCTTATGAACCCCTTTTTAAAGTCAAAACTTTCCCAAGGATCAGTGCGGATTTAAGCTAATTTTGGGCCCTGGTCGCAGAAGATCTACATGCCCTTTTGGCACTGTAGTTGCGAAATTTATAACCAGAAAATCTAGTTAAGTCCAGCTTATCCGGGCCCTTCTGGACATCGGGTCCCTGGGCACCTGCCCCAAGCGCCCAATGGATACTGGCATTGCCAAGGACCTCTAAGTGATAAAGCTTCATAAATGCGTAATATAAAAATTACAAATCTTAAAACAACGTTTTGTTGAAGAATTATTTATTGAAATTATAACTTTTGTTTAAAATAAAATTAAAATAATTAATGACTTGTATGAATTTGATGACATGTTACGAGTGTATTTAAATCCGTCCCAATGTTTGAGAGTAGCAACTACAAATCCCCACGAACATTAGTTTTAGTTGGTTTCTTTTGTGTGTGTGTGATGACATTTTACAGTACTGAATTTTTGTTCTACCAAATTAGAAGACGGAAGAGAGAGTAGTCAACAACTTCTGTACAATAACCCATAATGCAGGATATCACTACTATTTTGCAGTATCTGCTAAGTAGTGATCCTATTTGTGAAAGTTTAATTTTCTTAGCATATTGTTCAAAATGAATGAGTTTCTTTATTAAATAATTTAAATGTGTTATCAACATAAATTATAATACAAATGCATATCCCCAAGGCTCTTATTTATTGAGTTTGTCCTCAAATTTTTTGTTGCAATAAAATTGCAACGGTTTGGTATTTTTTGAGATACTATAATTATTATTATTGCTCACCCAACACTATAGAAGGAGTTATACTTTTGCTGAGTTTATCATTCAAATTTTAATGCAGAAGGCATTTTCTTTTTAGCTTCCTCAAAAAATCGGATAAAAATTTCGCAGCATTAATGTAGAATCTGGACTAAATCAACTCATGATTAAGAGTCCTTTGTGTTTTCCAGGTCGAAGGTTTAAGATTTCTTTGACCTAAAATTACATTTTAAGTATTGTTGTTTTAAATTACATTTTAGCTAAAATTACATTTTAAGTTATTGATTGTTTTATTAACGTCAAATTCAGGGCTATTGGCAACGGAACTTGCAATTTTGGAATAGAACAAAAGGACAATTCAACTGACATTCCCAAATCCCACTCTACACTAATATGAGATCTTTGGGACACGACGGATGTAATATGCATTAGCCCCTAAACACGGTGAATCTTTAGGGACAAGATTTTGGACCCGCAATTTAGTAGAAGAAATGCTGTCCATGAGTTCCCAACAGTGGCGCACACAGGAATTTTTCAAGGGGTGGGTTCAGGGTTGAAAGCCCTCTTTCTCGTATCAAGCTCCAATACGCCACCCAGCATATTCTTTTGATTTTGTCGGTTTTAGGAAACAAAAAACAGTAAAAAATATATAAAATATATTTTTGTATATATAATTATTGTATAAGTATTTAGCATTATAATCAATAAAATTAATTATTCATAGCAAATACTTAATTAAGTTTTACGTATTATATATAAGGGATTATAATCAATTGGGGAAAAATCAAGGGCTATGGGGGGTCCGAAAGCGGGACTTCCCCCCTAGTGGGCGCCACTGGTTCCAAACTATTACCATTATGCTACCGTGGACGCTTATCCCAATATGGTGCTAAAAACTTCAGAAAGTTGGAATTCATTGTGAGATAATTATCGTAGGGAAAAAGAGTGTAACTGAAACTTAATAATTTTTTTTGTTTTCCTAGCCTTGCCACTCTCCAGATTTCCACACCACACCAAACGTGTGAGGACTTTCAGCCACCATGATTCATTTAACGTGTGTCAGTCTGTCGAAACAGTGGGTGTTCAGTGGCACTCGGACTATATCTCATAACACGCTGATTTTGCTATTGTGACCACTTTGCTTCCACTGCCACATTCACTTTTCTGTACGATGATGCAAGAAATTTATACTAGTTTTGATTTATCATAATACAATATGCATTTGTGTACAATTAAACGAACTAATTCTCATATCTTATAACTCATCTGCCATTGCAATATCTTCAGCATGAATATTTAACTCTTTCAGGACCATGATCACATTATGTGATCACTTCAGGGGACGGTATCATATGTGAGATTGCGTTTTCCTCATTCTAAGGCCCGTGATCACACCGGAGTGATCTGAATTTGGAACGTATGGTTGGAATGGTTATAAATTATAAATTTCGACGTATTTTATTACGGTAATGATTTTATATGAATTTTTAAAGGGAATTGTGGACAGGGGGAAAATAAAAATAACCTGATCCTGAACGGATTAAATGACAGTAACAATTGAAAATTATTGTTAAGGAGAAAGAAAGAGAAAAAAGTTAGCAAAATAGTAAGATTGCCTTGATAAATTTGAAAATTGTACGAGTGACATATTTTAAAGTATGTTATATCTAGGGATTGTAATATCAGATTAAAATTTCAATACCGGTATTCGGTAGTTTTTAGATCTTAATGCCGGGATACCGGTTTTAATACCGGTAGTAGAAATTTTAGAAAAAGAAAGAAAACACAGGTGCTCTTTGCTTTATCTACCAATTTTATTAGAGAGTGTAAATATCACAAAAAATAATGTGTAACTTATAAATTATAGCACTATATAACGAATCACAAAAAAGTAAAGGAACTTTTATTTATTTAAATCAGAAAAAAGTGTAAATATCACTATTCAGTGTGAAGTACTGTTGCAAATTTTTTAAATGTGATTTTGAAGAACAGATAATGCATCAATTATACTGCTATTAAGCTTGGAATGTAATTCAGTGCAAAAATTATACCAGCTGTTGAAAACGCTCTTTCGGCATCTACCTAGTTGGTGGTAATGTTAGCAATGTGCATTATACTTTTTCCACAAGTTTTTACCTCTAAATCATTTACCTTCAAATAAATCGATTTATCTTCGGATGGATTTGGATATAGCTGATATCTGTATTGTACTTTAGTTTGTCGAATTTTTTTTAGGTATCGCTAATTCTAATTTATGTTCAAGAGACAATTCCTTTTCACTATCGCGACATTAGTGTCATAATCATCTTCGAAAATTTACTATAAACTTGATAAAATTTGATGCCAAAAGAACCCTAAAGTATGATATGCAATTACAATGTGAATAAGAAACTCCTAATTTAAAAAATATTGAAATATTACTTCACAACTACAACCTTGTTTTCACAGGTACGAATATTAGACACGGAATCCTGCGTGTGTGCAGTATCGCTCTGACCTGTCATAGGATAGTTTTGACCCACCTCCTTGGATGATTCACATTTATGACTTCTCTTGATTGTACGATACAACTTTATATTCACAGTCTAATTAATTTTGCCTGTTAGGGATACAAAAAACTAAAACTTATACTATTTACTATATTGACGATCCCTGAACATATAGTGGAGACAATTTATAAAATTTCTGGTAAATACTGAAAAAACAGTATTTAAACTTGCGAGTACCGGTTATTACAAAATTGAACAAATGACTCAAAATACCGGTATTCGGTATCCTGGTATACCGGGATTGCAATCTCTAGTTATATCAGAGAAATAAAATTTCAAAATATCATCGCATTACGCCACAACATATAGGAGTACTATGCAACAAAAAAATCTCCCTCCCCTCTCCAAAACTGTCTATCATCCTGTACAGCGGATAATATCAGCAATTCAATTGAGTTCAGCATACAAAAACCATCAAGTCCAAAAATTCAAGTCTCATGGAACACAGCCGACATACCAGAATGATTTCAGATCCGAATTGTGAAGGGGGGCGTGATGGAACAGATCGTGCGGTTTGTGGGTTAAATGGATGTAAGACCCTTTAAGTGGGGGTGTGGGCTGACGGGGTGCGCGTCCCTGTGTGAACACCAGCACGTGCTGACGGTTCACCCCTCGCACGCGACACCACTTTATGTACATTTCACGGAAATCTGATTTGGATATGGAGTGGGTGTAACACCTCTGGGCTCTTGAGCGCACCATTGGCGCATGTCGGATTGGTCCCTGGCTCATTTGGATCGAAAAAATATTGTTAGGTTTCTCACTAACTGAATAGAACTTCGGTATCGGTTCGAGTTAGAGAGGTCATTAAATTTTTTAAGGGATGCACTACATTCGAAACCGTAAATTTGCAAAAGCATATAAATGAATAATTTTTTTGACATTTTTTGTCAATTGAATTAGAATACACACATAAAATTGTTTTAAGATTATTATTACAAACAAGAAATATATATAAAAAATAATTTAAGTCAATTCCTGCTCAATTCTAGGTCAACAAAAAATTTTTTTATTTTAGTTACTTTTTATCAAATTGTTACAATTAATATATAAATATAGATATGACAGAATCACAACATTAAGTGACAAAATAGAAAGCGATTTTCTTTGCAATTTTCTATTTTCTTTTCAATATAGGGTGTTGGACTATTTTTTTTTTTTTATTTATTCATTCATTAAATTCAATTATTCTAATAAAATAATATAGTAAAAAAGAAAGCACATTCTCAGAAATTAGACCATCTTAGGTGGGATTTGAGTCCACGACCTTTGAATAAGACGCCCTATCCATTGCGCTACAGGGACACAAAGAACGAATTTCCTTTCTTTATATGCTGTTGGAATATTATTTTTATTTGTTTCTTATTATTCATTCTTTAAATTTAATCAATGAACTAATGTTTAAAAAAAACTGTATTAACATCAAGTGTCATCCACTACAAGTTTCAAAATAAGTATTTTAACTTGAATGGATGAATAGAAAGTATTTTATTAACGATTGAAAATTTGAGCAATATATATATATATATATATATATATATATATAAAAGAGAGGGAGAGAACTAATAGAGAGAGAGAGAAGGAATTGAAAAAATACGTTCGTTTTTTTCTAACAGAATACAACTTCGGTATTGGTTCGTTTTATAGAGGTTATTAATTTTTTTTCTGATACGTTCGGAACCGTGATTTTGACAAAGCATATAAATGATATTTAGAGTTACTTGGATTAGAATAAATACATAAAACTGTTTTAAGATTATTATTACAAACATATATTGTCCTTCATTGTGTGATTTTTCGTATGCTATTGTTTGGATGTTATCTCTTGTTTGTAGAGAATTAGCCCATATATCTATCTATATATATAAATATATTTAAACGATTATTTGGCAAAGAAATGAAGAATGAATTATATTTTCAAAACATTCTCCCATTATGCAAAACACTTTTTAAATAACAATAGCTTGCCTATAAGACTTGTGTACAGAGCCTGAACTAGGAATTTTGAAATATAAAAATTAGAAGTGGATTTATTAGTATTTTAATACATCAAACTATATAGAGATTTTTAACCGAAAACACCGGTTACTTTTTTTCAATTGATAGTACCTATGAAAATCATGTGATTTTTTTTCCCCTCACAAATCCTATTCCAGGCTCTGTAGGAAAGCATGAGCTATAAATAGGCAAAATATTATTATCATAAAAACATTTTCCAAAACAGGAGAGTATTTTGCAAATATCTTCTTTTACTTTAATTTTTGCAAAAAAAATGCGCATTAGTCATTTTTACTTGTAATATTCTTAAAAGAATTTATATGTATGACCTAATTCAGATGACACTAAATTAAAAAAAATTATTTATTCATTTATACGCTTTTGAAAAATCACGGTTCAGAACGTAGTTATTCACTATAACATTTTTTCATTCATAGTTTATTTCGAGTATTAAATGAAATAAGCATATATATTTAAAAAAAAAAAATAGACATTTCTGATTACTGACTCAAATAAACCGCTGACAAATTAAATTTGATTTTGAGTTAGCTTACGATTTGCATTAAGAAAATTAAGATGGAATATGAAAATGACCCATTTTCACAAGCGGGTTATTAAATTATAATATTCATAAATCGAAAATATGACTTAAGGTTAAACTGTGATTGGAGATTTGTCTGAGGGTGTGTTGATCATCTGATTGATTAAATTCCTTTAAGATTGAATTAGAAAATATTGTTTTTATTAATGTTCCACTTGACATTTTAATTTTGGCTGCAAAAGGAATAGACTTATTTAAAGTTACCATTAAATTCGGAAGGAAGCTTATTTGATAATGAATAAATAAATTGGATAGTTTTGAGTTCCCAATTTTTTCATCTTATTAATTTAATAATTCATAGCAAAATTGGATATCTATAGTGTTATCTTAAAATTTAGAGTCCAAAAACAGAAGAGGGAGAGAAATCACTTACCCAAATTTATAATTAGAGCAATTTTTTTTAACATAAATATGGGGTTATTAAAACCTTAGGAATGAAAAGTTATGGAGGCAAAATGTCATGCAAGGAAAAAATAATAAAAATGTAACAAATAATGAAGCATTTTAGTAGAAAGTAATTTACTGAAAGGAAGCAAAAAAATATATATATGTTCTGACCAGTGGTACACACAAGGGGGAGGGAGGCAAAGCTTATTTTTTTTCCGATTGATTATAATCCTATGTATATAGTACGTAAAATTTAATTAAGTATTTGTTGTTAATAATTAATTTTATTAATTGATGCTAATTATTCCTTCAATAATTAATTTTTTACTGTTTTTTTGTTCCCGAAAATCGACCAAATCAAAAGAATATGTTGGGCGGCGTATTGGAGCTTGGTACGAGAATGGTGGACTTCTGATCCTAGATCCTTCCCCCTCCCTCGAAAAATTCCTGTGTGCGCTACGGGACATAATTGAAATTAGTACAGATTTACGCTGATATAATGTACTTATAAATGAATCAATACCCGCAATATTTTTGATAGTTAATTTATGAATACTAAATTAAAAACAAGTGTAACAATTACCAGTACCTTCCACGAGCCTGTCATGTTACAAAATTTAAACTTTTCCTGATAATTTGTATTCTTTTTTAAATAAAGTCGTATTGTAACTTTACATCAATGTATATTTTTATTGCATTCAATACATTGTTATTTTATGGGGGAAGAGGGGGGAGGACCACGATGTAAATTATGACTGAAAATTGGGTCGCAAATATTGAAAGTTTGAGAAACACTGATTTAAGCAAAACCGATCATTATCAAAATGAATTTGATTTAGAAACCTAACAAAAACCTAACATTATCAAATTTACGGTACAAATTTCGTGGGTATAACATTGGTTTTTAAAACAAGAATGTATATCCATTCCTTTGGCGACCTTTTTGGCGCGTATTCTGCCGTCACCGTTTAGCTAGGCCTCCCCCGAAAGGGGAAGCGAAGCCTTGTCATGAGCCATTGATTAGACACATGAGACCGGTCGCTTAATAAGCGGGTGGGGGCTGCCTAAAGTATAGAGTGCACCCCTCCTTCATGCTCGGCCAATCTCTCCCCGCATGTTGACAGAATTCAATTGCAGCTCTGTTAATAGATTCCCCCATCTATGATGATCATCAGACGACGGTGTGAATTTAAAAGACCCGCTCCATTTGGCCGCTCTGAGAATGCGCGGATGGCACCCCAGCATTCGACGGGGCTTTTATGGGTGTAATCACAATAGGGAACATATACGTAGAACATGATCCTTTCTCATATGCTGCAGTGTAAATTAAATATATATATATATTAATAAAATTAAATTACATGTATTGCATCGTAAACATGCAATGGAAATAAGGACTGCATAAGAATTATTTACACGTTTAAATTCTAATATAGCAGTTATCTTCAAACTGGTCTCCACGGAACCCTGGGGTTCCACAAGGCATACCCAGGGGTGCAACGAGTCACAAATCGAGAAGAAATAAATATGTATGTGAAATGGATTCACACGTTCTCTATGAAGTTTGTACAGGTACAAATACCTAAAGCTCCCCCCTATTCATTAAAATTTAAAAATTCATTTATATATTATAACCTTATTTTTGCAACACTTTTTAAACTTTTATTATAATATAATAAAAAAATATTAAAACGCGCGCGTTTTATCTTTATATATATACTTCCTACTAGATTGTTAATATTTTTTTGTTTATTATCTCGGATTCCACGAAATAATTTTATACACATTAGCCCAATCTCTTGCAAAAACTAAGTAGTTTTCTAATGAATTTTTTTGCGTTTGTGGAAAACAACACCTATAAAGAAGGAAAGGGTAACAACATATCAACACACACAGAGTTGATGTTAAAACCTAAATTTCAGTAAGAACAGTTTCTAAATTTTAGGTTGCAAATTTATGCAAAATACACGGGATTTATCACACAGCTATAAATACTTAAATGTCATTCAAAATGTTCTGCTTAAGGGAAATATATTTCTCAACGTAAGCGGCTACCTAAACAAAGTATAAAAGTGAATTATAAACTCAGAATCTCAATCGACCTAGAATTCGACAGTTTGTGAAAAAAAAGCAAGCATATATCCCAGTTACTAAATATAATGTAGGGGTAGGTGACGCATGAATCACAAATTAATATTATTAATAAGTAAATTATATTAAAAAATTAGATATTAGAATTTTTTAATAATGAATGCAATACTTTTTTTAATTGCCTTTACATAAAGTGCCTATAGCATGTTGATATACTTTAAATATTATTTTGAGATATATTCTTCGAAGTATGTGTAAGGATTGGAACACGAAACACCTTCCAGTTCTAAGGGCTCCATGAGTGAAAAAAGTTTGAAGACCACGGTAATATAGTAATAAATGAATTAAATTTAAATGAGAGGTTATTTTACGCATAATAATGTTAAATCATGATATAGAGTAAGAAAATGTAAAACCCACACACTTACCTAATTATTCCCCAATTTCACCTTCCTAGCTTAGTCTTATACATCAGTTTAGTACCTATTAAGGTATCCGACAACGTTCGGAACCGTGATTTTAAAAAAGCGCATAAATGGATAATTTTCATGATATTTAGTGTCACTTAGATTAGAATACATGTATAAAATTGTTTTAAGGACATTTTGACAAAAACATTTTATTTAAATACAATAATTCGGCAAAAAATTAACATAGAATAACCTTTTTTCAAAATGTTCTCCTTTTGTGAAAAATGCTTCTATTATAATAATATTTAGCCTGTATATAGCTCAACCTCTTTACAGAGGCTCAACTATGATTTTTGAAAAATTCACATTATTTTACAAGTTACAACCCATTGAAATAATGATCGGCGTTTTTGTTCTTAAAATTTCTCCCCTCTGTTGTCGTAAAACATGGATAAACCCACTTCTAAGTTATATATTTCAAACATTCTAGTTGACCCTCTGTACAGAGGTTTGAGCTATATGCAGGCAAAATATTATTATAATAGAAGCATCTTTCACAATAGGAGAATATTTTGAAAATGGGTCATTCTATGTTTGTTTATTGTCAAAATATTGTACTTAAATTTTTTTTTATTGTAATACTATTCTTAAAACAATATTATATACATTTTCTAATCTAAGTGACACTAAATATAAATATCCATTTACATGCTTTTGCAAAATCAAGGTTCCGAATGTAGTCGGATACCTTAAGAAGGATATTACAGTTAAACATTAGAACAGGAATGTATTCGAAGTGCAGTCGACCTAATGCATGTCTTTAAAAGGAAAAAAAATTATTGAAAGGAAAAAAGGAACTTTTTCTGAATAAAATATAATTTGCCTTGGTCTCTTTTTTTTTTTTTAAAGTGAAAAAGTGGAAAAGCGGCAATTGTACATAAAAAACTAGTCCGGTTTTTCATTTTCTTATTGGATGGTTATCTTAAATAGGTTGTAATTTTAAACAAGTAATTTAAAAAAAATTTAAGCCAATTCTTACTTAGGTCAAAAACAAAAAATTTTATTTTAGTTACTTTTTATTAAATAATTACAATTAATATAAACATGTATATACGTATGACAGAATCACAATATTAAGTGGCAAAAAAAGAAAGCGATTTCTCTTTCTATAGGAAGTGCTGGACTATTATTTTTGTTAGTTACTATTTACTCTCATTCATAAATCACATTCTCAGAAATCGGGCCATCCAAGGTAGGGTTCGAAACCACGACTTTTGGATTTTCCTTTTTTATACATACTTTTGGACTATTATTTTTATTACTATTTATTCATTTTTTTAAATTTAATTAATGAATTAATACTTGAAAAAATTGTATTAACATCAAGTGTCATACACTACGTTTAAAAAATGTATTTGAACTTGAGTGGATGAATAAAAAGTATTTTATTAACAATTGAAGGCATGAACAATATATATATATATATATATATATATGTAGGAAGAGTGCAAAATAATATAGTAGGAATTGAATAAAAAGAAGACATTATATTCGCAAAATATGGTTAATATATGCAGTGTAGATGATACATGTGGCTAAAATTGAAGTTTTCAAAATATTTTATTACTAGCTGGTATACCTGTTCTTCGCTCGGGTGAACTGAAAAATTAAACAACTCAGATTGAAGTATAAAAAGTTTTTTAATGAGTTAATTTTACGTGAATTGCAAATTAAACAAAAAAAACTTTTCGCATATCTCCGCTGAACGAAAAAAAAACACCTTTGTTAAATTTTAAGTCTGTAGATTAATACCTGATAAAAAGGATTTTTTTTTTATAACTCCCCGTAACACTCTTGAGGGTCGATTTTGAAAATACCTTCAAGCTGATCTCTGCTCATCAAAAGTAACACATTGTTAAAAGTTATGTGTAATGAATGTTTAAAATAGTGTAAATAATTTATATCTGAAAGAGTAATACATTAATATTACTTTCTGTTGTATTTATTTTGTTAAAATTTTAATATCCGCAAGCAACTCCGTTTCTTAAATTATAATAGCGATTCAATGAAAAACATAGTGAAATGTTGACAAAAGAGTCAAGTTGGCAAATGTCTAGCTAATTTCATAGCTCGAGCTTTATAAGACCCGCCATGTACGGGGGTCGATGCACGTTAATGCTTTATCAACCGCATTATGATTTACTGCAGTTTTTTTCATTCAATATATATATATATATTTGGATCACACTACATTGAAAATTAAGGGATATACGTAAACAAAATACTCCACTTTGGGAAACTTAATCCGTTAGAGCTAATAAATTAATTAAAGATATTCCACACTGTAAAATTAATTATATACACCGTTCACTTAAAATAAATAGTCAAATCGTTTTCTAAAATCTTCATTAACATACAAAAAAAAAAAAACACTTAAATTTTGACATTGACTATTTTTTCGGGACAAAAATGATAACCTTTGCAATCCGCTGAAAACGCAATATCTACTACAAAACTATTCGCCTTCCCCGTTAAAATACTCATGATAGAACCCGTGCTGCCATATATCTTAGAAGAGTGGATTTCAAAGAATATTCCTGCTAAGTATTGGTAGAATATTCCTTTAAGTTGGTGTGGTAGTTAAGAGAAGGGGGTGCCAGCTCAGGTGTCGTCCACGTCACTTGATCATGGTTCAAAATTACGTGGTCCGTTGCCAAAAGCCTTCGTGTAGCTGAACAGTGCGACGTTAATATTCACTTACTCCAAAAAATACAGTACAATAATTATAATTATTTTTATACTTAAAAATACAATATCTGCCTATTCAATTAAAATTATATCGTTAAAATTAACTACTAGCCACAAGCAAAGTTTGAAAATTTGTCCAAATGATGTATTATGAAAGAGAAAGTTTATTTACTTTAAATACCAGAACCGATAAAAGCATTTATTTTGAAAAAAGATCAATTTCTTACTACAAAATATACATAGTAAAATAATTTAAAAAAACAGAAAAAAAAACATTCAAATAAAGAGAGATTTATAACAACCCCTCCTTCAAAACCTAGTTTTATTCTGAAATAAAAAAAAATTAATGATTATGCTGACCACACAGGAATTAATTAGTAGCAAACGCCTTACGTAGCCAAAACAAAAAGTGTTTCTTCACAAATAAAATGTAGATATATGCTGTCGTGGGCTTTTTTGCAGCGCATGCCAGAATTGCTTGCAGATGGCAGAATTTTGTCCTACTTACTTGACAAATATCGTTATATTTTGGACACTTCACACAATATCTTTATAAATTATAGCCTATGCTATAAATTATAGCCTATGCTATAAATTATAGCCTATGCTATAAATTATAGCCTATGCTATAAATTATAGACTATGTGTTATTCTGATGTATAAGCTATATTACTGTAAAGTTACATTAAAATCCATTCTGTTGTTTTTGCGTGAAAAACGGACAAACATCCTCACAAACTTTCGCATTTATAATATTTATTAGGATTACGAGTATTTAGGTGCTTTTAAATTATTTGATGTATGTTTATTTTTTGTGATGTTAAATTTACTGGAAATATCCTACTTATGAAGGGAGACAAAATCAATGGGAAAAAAAGATATTCATAATCAACGGAAATTTTTTGTATACAAAATCTAATACATAGACACCTTTTAAAGGGACAGTATTAAAATGGATTTTGCAATGCAGTAAGTATTATTTTGTTTATTATATTTAGGAACAAGTGAGTTTTAATGCTAAAATAAAAAAATAAACAAACAAAATTATTCAAAAACACTCCTGACGAAAGTAAAAAATTTTAATTTAAAATTTTACTTTAATACGCTGGACTGGTTTTAAGTGTTCCTATTTTGGAGTTTTAATATAATTCATGCAACTTTCCTGTGTAATTTTATATGGTCATTTAAGTATTTAGGGTCAGTATTATCTGGGGAAAATATTAATTCAAATGTTAGTAATAGCGCTTATTTCGGTAGGCTATTTGAAATTTTTAAATTTTCATTGATGCCAATGACACACACAAGGGAGGAGGGGGTGTCCTGAGTCCGGACTCACCCCCACATAGCCCTTGATTTTGTTTCGATTGGTTATAATCTATGCAGCAACGCACACGAAAATTTTCCAAGGGAGGGGTGGGTGGGTCCAGGGTCGAAAGTCCATCATTTTGGTATCATGCTTCAATACGCCGCCCAACATATTCTTTTGATTTTGTCGGTTTTCGGGAACAAAAACAATACAAAATTAATTATTGAATAAATAATTAGCATTAATTAATAAAATTAAGTATTAATAACAAATACATAATTAAATTTTACGTAATATATATAAGATTATAACCAATCAAAAAGAAAATTCAAGGGCTATGGGAATGTCCGGACCCCTAAGATACCCCCCCTTGTGTGCGCCACTGGATAGAATTTCTAAATCCATTGTTAATAAAAAGGTTATATATCTAAAGAAGAGAGCATTCAAAAATACTTAGATCATGCTCAAATCAAAGAAAAATCAGTTATTGCCAGATTTACTTATCTAAATATAAGCTCAAGGCTTGAAAATTAAAGATCGATTAGTAGCTTTAATAATAAGTATGAAAATTATTTTTACTTAACTAATTATATAAATTAAAATTTCAGGAATAATATTTATTAATGAAAAGTGCAGAAACAATCTTGTACTCGTAAACTGTGCATTTTATGCAAACTTTTCAAAATTATTCAGAGAACAGAATCGAAATTGCATTCTTGCTTCAAATTAATAGAGAAATGTTCCTTCTTTAAAAATCACGGATGATAAAAGAATGTGATTAGAATTTATTTACAGATATAACGGTTCCCCGATATTTCTTTTAGATTTCCACAAGTGAAAAGTTACAAATTGTTGCACAAATCCATTCTTCTCCATTGTAACCTCGATTATCGTGTCTAGAATGCACATTACGGAAGTTGCGTGAGTCATTGCGCTTTTAAATGATAATGCGTGCTATCCACGTCCAGGCAAAGGAAGCTTAGCCGATGGGAATATTGCAGGGAAAAGCAAATCCGAACCTGCAATCAGAGACAGGGATGCGGCTCATTCCGGAGGAGAAACTACTCCGGACGACCTTTTTTATAGGGTTGCCTTGATAAGAATCTCGCCAATGTCTTCAGGAATGTTATTCAGTAATGTATTTATTCTTCTTCAACTATTATGTTTCTTTCTTAAGTTACAATAGATATTTGTGAAGTAGAAGTGGCTCAACTCTTTCATGAGCTGAATTTTTGACAAAAATAATGCACTAGAGCAATGATGGCGAACCTATGACCTGTGGGTCAGATACTGACCCACGATTACTAGGCAACCATTTGTTTGTTTACTCAGGTTTATTTAGATTTTCTAATTTGTGTGTGGATTATTTATATTCTACTTGAATTTTTTCTAGCGCATTGACTCAAAAGCAATTTAAATGCTGTCTATATCCTTCAGTTTGATCATTACAGTTCCAAACTTACGCAAATGTCAACAAATGTATATGAAAGTATGTAGCATTTGAAAGAAAAACAAGAGTGTTTACAAAATATCAAATAAAGTGAATAATTTTACTTACATTTTGTTTGTTGAAAGAAAATTGAAAAACAAAGCAAATAACCATGTTTAAAGCACTTTCTTTGGATAAAATGCACTTTTGTAAGGTTACATTCAGTTATGTTTGTGGAAAGACTTCCATAGCACCCTTTTTTACCCGTTAAGACAATTGAATTTTAAAGATGTTTGGTTTTAAAAATACTCGGTTAAAAAAAATTTTTTTTTAACTTAAATCTGGTGTAAATGGGCATTAATGACCCACGCGCTAGTACTAAAAAAAATCTGAACGAAATTTGACCCACGTCTCAAAAAAGTTCCCCATCCCTACACTAGAGGGAAATAATTGCAAATATTTTAAATCGACCTCACAAAACTAAAATTATTGACCTCAATAATATTAAACACTTTTTCAAATAAAGGGTGTTCAAAGTTTTTAAAAAATAGGTGGTACATATTTTGTACCATCAGACTTCAAGCTGCATGATAGTTCTAGAAACATGACTTTTTTCCTCCCTAGGCACAATTAGTAGTTTTAGCTAGTTATTCATAGTGGAAAATGAATAAATACACTTCTTCACCTTATAATGCTATTCATCCTATATATTAAAACATTTCCAGTTTTTATTAATGTAATGTTGTGAGCTTAATTTTAGTTTAGTCCTAATTTAACTAATGCTAGTTTTAATTTTAAATATTCTATTCTATACATTTTTTTTATTTTACTGAATTTTTTTTTAGTCAACATATATAATAAGTGTATTAGTTGTATTTATTTTTTCCAACAAAGTTTTATTTCAGGCATTTGTATAATTTTTTAATGTACTATTATTTAATAAATATTATTTTTATTTTTTTAAAAAAAAAAATGTAACTTACAAAAATTCTGTAACGTAATCAATAAATATCAATTAATCAACAAACATTTTCCATTTTGCGAAAAATAAGGGATTTATTTTATTTTGAAAAAAAGGGCCTTCAAAAGGGGTTTTGGTACATTTTTGGGACTCTCGTATTTTCACACTAGCAATGCGTATGTGAGGTGCTAATTATTGCAATATTGACTTATTTATTAACTAAAAAGGGGAGTATTTAAATTGTATTAAATATCCAAAAAATTTAACCCTTTCCCTTCCTTCAAAATATACCACTCAACAGACTCACAGCTGATCTAAGAATGAACTACTGCATAAAACCATTGCGAACAATTAACTTCTTACATCTGATGGAAACTTGAGTAACTGCTAGGAGTTAGCCTTTGTGGTGGTTCAGAGAGAGAGAATGTACCATCTAACATCCATTTCTAAGGCATTAAAACAAATGGTACGTTTTATGTACCTCCACACAATAAACGAATAATAATTGGTAGTACAACATGAAAGCCACCAAGCATGAAAAAGTTAATTGAAAGTGCCATAGTAACGATCTAAAAGAGGTTCCTAAAGATTCATTGAGACAAAAAAATACATATGCAAAATATGTTGCTTATTGTTTTTTATATTATTAATAATATTATTTTATTTATAAGTATCAATATCAAAACAAAAAAGTATAAAAAAATAATTCAATTTTCTTTGTGAAATTTCTAAAATATTAACAATTATCTTAGGTCTTCGTTTATTTTTGAAGGAGCAAAGAGGACAACTGATTCTAAATTTTATTTTTTCAAAACGTATTTGCTATTTTTTAATCTGAATACAAATTAATAAAATGTCTTTTCAACTTATTTCTTAAGCATTCAATATCTTTTATACTAATGAGTTAAAATTGGCTGTTTATTTACTCAAAATTACAAATTGCCATCTATTATTTAAGTAAAATATAACAAAACCCAAATAAATATAATAATAATTTAAATTTTAAAATAAAAAAACCCTTGATTGTTGTGCCAAATTTAATATAAATAAAGTTTTTTGGATTTTCTTGTAAACAAAAAAAAAAAAAAATGTTGTTCTTTGATTATAATTAATTTTGAAATAAATTTAGAGTGAAAAAACGGAAATGTGACTAGAAATAAAATAAAGTGAAACAAAACAACGCTCAAGGGAAATATTAACCAGCAGATTGATTTCGGTGAGATTTTGTTCTAGAAATAAATCAATTTTAATAAAAATTATTTTGATTTTTCTATTTTTGTTCGTAACAATAGTTAAAAATGTAGAAATGTATTGTTTTTCGTTCTAAAAACGGTATAAAATATTTAAAAAATGTACAACAAAATAACTTATAGTGATTAAAAAAAAAATTATTATTTTGTCATTTGGAAAATATTGAAAATAAAGTAATCCACTTTTCACGAGAAGGCAGAAATTGCATTTTTCAATACAATCTTGGAAAACTTAAGATTCATGTACATGCTCCTGAATACTATGTTTTTCGTGTGGAAAATCTTGGAAGGAGGGAGGAGACCAATGATTACTAAACAAATTTTAATTGTGTGTGGTTTCAATAATTTTAATTTTAAAAATCCTTGAATTTTTATAAGGTATTTAAAATTTGATCTCCAAAAAATATTTTAAAAAAAATAAAAAAATCCCCCAACTAAAAAAGTATCGAGTGTGAGATGAGATCTTGTTAATCCTCCATCAAAACTCTGGCTAAATGGGACTAGAGCTATTCCTTGGAGAAGGAAAATTCATGAATGATTTTATTAACAAAAACACTAACTTCCAAATAATTTTTTTTTAAATCACAAACACTGTTAATAAAAATATTAAAAACTACTTCGGTACCCATCACGATGATGTTTTTGATTATTTTTTAAAATAATAAAATAGAGTGAGATTTAAAGAAAAATAGTTTATCACCAATAGAGTGCTTACATGATTTTAAAGTATGCCAAAAGAGCAATAAACGAGTAAAAATGGTAAACCTATGCTCATCATGGAAGTAGTAGAGAGACACATAATTTGAAAATAAGCTGCATTTTTAGAAGATCACATTTCTTTTTGATATAAGCATCCCCATAATTTAGTGTGGTTAAGAGATTCTAAAAGAGTAATTTATTTCAGAAAGATGAAACGTCTAACAAAATGAAAACATAAGATTTTTTCGAAATTGGGAAAAAATGTTTTCCCAAAACTGAAAAAAAAAATGGATTTTCAGATTTTTTATTTCCCTTTTTTTTGAAGTTTCGTACAGATGTACAAAACATAGTTATTTCTTGATCCATGATCAAAATAAGCTTTTATTTTTAGGAAAAATCAGAGTTGGAATTTAATTTAATCTCAAAATACACTTTCTGCCAACTGCATTATTATTTTTTTTTTAATCAGTTAAAAACTTTCGAAAATACAGTAATTTAGATTTCCAGCAGAAGGAAAAAAATTGCAACCTTATTTTTAAACTGTTTAAAAAAATTCATTATATTGTTTGATTGTGTTGTTTTTTGTTATGCCCCTGCGGCATAGTCAGATCGGGGCCCCCGAAATTCATCTGGCAATGGGTTAGTTTTAAGCTTGTCGTGCTTAGCCGGCACCATACAGGTGACAGTACGATTTAGCTCGGTGAAATTCCCGAAGGGACGATAGAACATGTTGTTTGTTTACAACAGTGTTCACACTTTTCAATTCACGGAACCCCTAGAACTAGAAGGTGCTTTCGCTGAACCCCTAGAACTAGAAGGTGCTTTCGCAGAACCCTTAGAACTAGAAGATGCTTTCGCAGAACCCCTAGAACTAGAAAGTGTTTTCGTGGAATTCCATTCCATACACATACTTCGAAGAATGTATCTCAAAGTAATTTCTAAAATAGATCAACAAAAGTTTGAGCCACTTTAAATAACGACAACTAAAAATTTATTATTTTTAAACAACATTTATTATTAAAAAATTATAATCTAATTTTTTAATATAATTTATTAATAATATTAATTTGTGATCCAAGTGTCACCTATCCATGTATTATATTTAGTAACTGGGATATGTGCTTGCTTTTTTTCGCACAAACTGTTGAAATCTGAGTCTATTGAGATTAAATACAATCGCATTACTTATTCTGAGTTTAATTCGTTTTATACTTTGTTTATGTAGCCACTTACGTTGAGAAATATATTTCCCTTAAGCAGAACATTTTGAATGACATTTAAATATTTATAGCTGTGTAAGAAATCCCGTGTATTCTGCATGAATTTGCAACCTAAAATTTAGAAGTTGTTCTTGTTGAATTAAGATTTTAACATCGAATCTGTTGATATGTTGATGCTTCCTCTCCTCATCATAGGTGTTTTTTCCACAAATGCAAAAATGTGTATTTTCTATTTGAAAACTATTTAGTTTTGCAAGACATTGTGCTAACTAACAAGTATAAAATTATCTCATGGAACCCGAGATAGTAAGCAATAGAATATTCACAATCTAGTAGAGGAAGTATATATGTAAAAATAACGCGCGTTTTAGTATTTTTTTTATTATATTATAATAAAAATTTAAAAAGTTTTTTATAATTAAGTTATTATGTATAAATAAAATTTTCAGTTTTAATGAATAGGATGAGCTTTAAATACTTGTAAGTATACAAACATCATAGAGAACATGAATCCATTTTGCATACAGATTTATTTCTTCTCGATCTTTTTATTGTGATTTGTTGAACCCCTGGGTGTGCCTTGTGGAACAGTTTGAAGACCACTAGTTTACAACGTTGAACTAAGAAGCAACATGAAGACTATTGGCTACGAACTGTGTAATTTTAAAAATCAGTCAAATAACAATGACCACATCGGAACTGGTGTCCCACTTTCCCAAATTTCGCACCGCACTAACGTAAGGACTTTGATCATTTACAGATTTAACGTGCATCAGCCTCTATATATAGCGAATCTTCAGTGGCATCAGGACCTGACCAATATGTATATTCTTATTCATTGGGGTTCCCCCGGGCCATGAGCTAAAAAATAGCCCTCAATCCCCTTTTCTGACAGTTTTTTTAAAGGGGGAAACGACGAAAATCGTGTTTTCAGTTTTGGAATACCGCATGGTCATTGGTAAAAAACTGATCCGGGAGGCGTGCCTAAATTTGAGTTTTGCCTGATGTTTTGGAAGAAAATTTGTTCTTGAGTAAGGGCTGAGTGGCTGCTCTCTGATTGGTTGCTGGATGGAGAGGATATGACTCCGATTGGCTGCGCAGGGGGTTCAGAAAGTTAAATATGACAAAATGGGAGGAGCTTGTCCAGTTGGTAATTTAATGTTAAAATAGAAAAAAAAATGTAAAAGGTAAAATATGAAATAAAATAAAGGAAAATTAAAACGGAGCAAATTATGCGTTAAAAGTTATTGCATAAAAAAGATGATGCTATGGCGGGTTATACGAGTCCGGACCAAGCAATACCGGTCACTTTAGCAATCATGATTCTTCGTTTACCTCAACCACCTTATTCTAGTATTAACGAGTCTCACGAGTCTACTTTTTTATGGATTATATGTTCTTGTTCTTTTACATTTAAAATTTATTTAAATGAATCGGAACCCTAAAACACCATATTACAACTAAGATTTATTTATCATTTACAAATTTAGAGAAAATTCCACATGTTAAGACTATTTAATAATAATGCTGATTTTTTTATGCTTCAAAAAACAGCCATTTGTCATTTATTTGTTTAGGAGGGGACATCGAATGATTCTTGAATTTATAGAAAAACCTCTATTATATTTTAATGTCGGTATTTTTCAAATGTTTTGACACATGTTTTTCTTTAGTGTCATGCCAGTGTTAAACACTACTTAGTGAAAAAGAAAAAAAAAAGTTATATCTTTGAAATTAAGCTCTTAATAAAGTAAGTTAACGCAATATATACAAATTTATACATAGGGATAGGCTAATAAATAGTTTGTTTTTTATAGAAAACTTAATAACATTTGAAACACGTATTGAAAATGCTTCCCAATACATTTTTTCCATTTTATTTTCGGTTCATTGCTCTTCCCCCTCCCCCCAAAAAATCTGTAATAATTTTTGTCAAATTCAGCTTTTGAAAGTAAGACACGTATTATTCTTACACTTAGCCCGTATCTGAAAAAAAATGTTACTATACATTTTTGTACTATATTCTCACAAATTTACCAGTATACTGTTTCAATTTATTTTTTTTAGCAGTCTTATTAGATTACAAATAAAGACATTGAAGTACATTCCAACAAATGTAAACACGTCCAAAGAAAATTCACTTTTTTATACCAAAATGCCATAATATTTATTTCAGATAATATATTTTAACGGTTATAAATTATAAAAAAAAATAAGTTATAAATTTAAAAAAAAAAAAAAATCATGGTCATGTAAGTATCAATAAGAAAATAAAAATTATGATATTAAGTAAAGATATTTAAAGGAATTATTGAAAGACAGACTATTATTGCAGACTATCACTATTGAAAGACAGACTATTATTGCACAGACTATCACTATTCAGCTGTTTATACAACCTCGATGTCACAAAATTACGAGGTTCATCTACAGTTGCCTTCATATTGCTTCGAAGTTCAACGTTAATAAGCAAACAATAGCTCAATTTAGAGTCATAAAATAGAAAAAAATAGCCTTTAATTATTTATTAATAAACAATTATACTCTCAAGTGTGTAAAGAATTATTGAACTACTTATTTTAAAAAAAAATATCCAATTCCATAGCATTTAAGAGTTATTGTATTATTTTTATTAAAAACACTACACTGATTTATTTATATATAGAATTGTTTTACCAATAAATATTACTAAAAATATATAAAAGAATTACAGTAAATTTTGCCATCTAAAGTTGATTTTTCTATTGTTATTGTTGCAAATTTCTCTGACAATTCCAACACATATTTGAAAAGTTCAAAAAAATCTGATTGGTTTCATATGATTAACATTACACCAAAAATTATTTTCCTTAATTACATTACCCTCAATTTAAGTCTTATTTGTTAAAAATTGATAAAAATATAAAAATCAATTGAGTACAGTGTGTGTATTTCTTTCTTTTACACTTTAAGTATGGATTAACATTATCTTTTTCATCTGCGTTGTAAATTAAATCTCAAGCAATTAACAAAACCAGTTTTCAATTAATTCATATTCGTTATGACAATAATATTTTATGCGGAACACCATAATTCACTTTACAATAAAAATTAAATCCTCGTCTCTTACCCACCGCTTTTAAAAACGTGCTTTGTGAATAGGAACCCAGTCATAATCGATTTATTAAGCATAACATTCTTGAAAGAATGAATGGCTAAATGCATTCTCTGTAAGACTTGGTAACTAAGTAATAAGATTCGCTTTGCGAATCAACGCATAGGTTTTTTAAAAGGTATTTTTTTTAATCTTTCAAGGGGAAAAAACGACAGCAAGATGATTTTTTATCGACATTACTCTACACTTTTATTTGGTTTGTTCTTTTTTTAATGTCTTTTTAGAAAGTATACCCATTAGCTCTCGAGGGCTTAAGGATTAAAGATGACATTAACTATTGGGACAGGCATCGAAGCACCTCTAATTTTCCATTCTTTTGTCGTCTCTTACACTTTTTCTATCTTTTCTTTTTAATCTTCCATTGCTCTTATAATCACTTCCCTACCCCCCTTTCTCCCTTTTTCTTTCTTGGCTCAAATACTTTTTCTCTTCTCCTTCAAGTGGGTCCGTATAGAAATTAAGGCAGTTTAATTTTCGTTGTGTTACACTTACTGTAGAGATATTTTGGGATTCTGGTGGAATTTTTAAAAATTATTAAGCCTCGGCAAGGATTTCCAACCTTTTCTTTCTTTCCTTCTTTTTCTTTTTAATTTTGTAGTACATTTAAACAGTCAAATTTCCAAAACATACTTAAATTATAAATTATTAAATACCGAAAATTGCACACAGATATACATATATATATAGTATAATAAAATAATAATAAAACGTTATATATAACTTTAGCCAGCCTGATATAATTAATAATTACCAATGAAGTTTAGTCAATGTAATTAAGCAAAGACAGTTCATTCAAATTTTTCAACTATATCCTAATTTTTTTTGTCTATATGCTATGATAATGAATCCCTTGTTATAAGCATTAGTTTAGTTAAAAACGAAAACAATGGATTAAATAACATAGAGCAGCGGTCGCCAAAGTGGTGGTCTGCGAGGAAGTTTCGTTGGTCCCTAGAAAAACGTGTGGAATATTCTTACTCATCTCGTTAAGTTATATTTTAATGCATTGAAACACATAATTTAATTCATAACAATACGTGAATAGTTATAAAAACACTACTTCACAGAATAACGCCACGGTAAGTAAGTAGTACTGCTGTAGCTGCATTATTTTAGCTACATGTTTTATCTCGTCTCGTTTCGCACTCTTTTTATGTTTCACTCTCCTGTATGTCGAATATATATATCAGTTGAAGCATTTAAAGGTGGGCTTACGGATGTGTGTATTGAGTTCAATATAAAATATATTCAGTATATTAGTTGGGTTATTAAGGAAGTTTTTTTTTGTATTTTCTTTTGTATATTTTGGTGTTTTTTTAAGACAAGTATGATTTTAAATCTTAACCATGTGCATATTTTCTCTTATTTGATATTTATTGGGATAAAATTATTTTGACTTTTCTAAATTTCATAGATTTCATAATTTAGTTATAATTAATAGTTTCATTTTATTAGCTAGATACATTTTATATCTCCTTAGAACACTATTTTTTTTATAAATATATTTAACACTTAAAAAATCCTATTACTGATCCACGGGATTTAAATTGTGAATGCACTGGTCCGTGAGGTCACAAAATTCGGCAACCACTGACATAGAGTTTTGTATTTAACTGAGAAGCCCAGAATTCTTGGAACATTTTGAAAATTAAAGTAGTGGGGTCGGGTCGGCTAAAATTCGGATTTGGTAATCTCGGAAAAACGGTAATTTAGGAATAACGTTTTCTATTTGTTTATATTTTTATTCTTAAGCCATGTGGATTTTTAACTTTCCAGTTGTTTTAAACTTAACTTTTATTCCAAAGGAAGAGAGAGAAAAAAAAAAGGGGGGGGTTACATAAATTATTTAAAGTTAGTGTCAAAATTAGACCAGTTAGTGGAAAATATACTTTTCCACTGGCCTTATAAAGGGCTAAAAGAAATATTCGTTATCTTCTCGAATGGAAATTCTACAGCTGATGATAAAATAATTTTATTTTCCTATCTAACTACAATCAAACAATAATATAGGAAGAATTCAAAAGAGGTTATACGTTCCTATACAGTAAAACGTACTTTATCCGAACGTCTATTATCCAAAGCGTCAAATGTCCAGAACAGGGGTTTTTTTTGTCAACTACATATACTGTACATGAATACGTTTTCGAATAGTACAATGACGACCACAGGGGGGAAGTTACCGGCTTTGTCCAATCAATCCTAGGCTTTCAAGAATGCGATGAAGATGTAGAAACCTGTATGGCATGCGATGCAGAAGACTGCGGATTTCAAATGCTAAATGATGACGAAATAGTGACTTTCATGCAAGAAGAATCCAACCCTGTCGACGATGAAACGGATGAAGACGAGAACAACAACAACAACGAAAGTAGCAAGGGTCCATCAAAAGCTGACGCGTTTTCTGCGTTAGAGACAGCTATGGAGTGGTACGAACAACACTCTGAGTGCTGTCCTACTCAACTGCTGCTCAACAGAATCAGAGTGAGTGAGTGAATGTAAGGTTTTATGGCGCAAGAGCCAATCTTGGCCATACTGCGCCACACGTTTGTTAAAGAGAATCAGAGACCTTTCAGCAAAAAAAAAACGAAGGTGTACAATGGTATAGCGAAAAACAAGTGATTATTTTCCACAATAAAGGTAAAATTGTGACATTTTGCACCTATTTTGCTTTTTCTTCAAGCACTTTTCCAGCATGCGATGATTTTCAGTATTTGTATGGAGTCTGGTTTCATATACTGGATGGAGGGCATTCGGTTATCCGAACGGTGTCCGGTCCCAATTGATTCAGATAAGGGATGTTCTACTGTATTAAGTAATCAGCACCTTTTCTTTTTTTTAGATTTATTGAAGATTTTCTAGAACTAACACTTCAACGTTTTTAGTGCTGAATTTTTTAATCTTATCTTCTATTCCATTTTTCAAAATTGAGTAAATAGAAATAAAGATCACGCAAATTAAGCATTCAGATCGCTCCATATTCCCTACATTCCTCACCGGCGAAAGGACACGACTAAATCTCCACACCTAGAAAAAAAAAGGGGGCACGTTTCAACCCCCTACGTGTGCGGCATCCCTATCGTTACGTAAATGCAGCGAGAAACTAGTCTGTCACGCAAGACTCGCGACTGTGACTCTCAAATGGATCGTATGAATCTGCTCCCGCTGAGAGAGAAATGCTCTAAAAAAACCAGATAGATGAATTGTTCGGCAATCGACCCCGGATATGGTATCACTTGTGCTTTTTATTTTTATTTTATTTTCTCTCATTCTCACTTATTTTATTATTTTTTTATCAAGTACAAAAGATGTATTTCAAGCCATAACAAAGGACTCTGATAGTACGTAATGTGAAATATTGTGTGACATTTTTTTTAAAAAAGAAAGGCATTCCTTCGGGCTGAATTCGTTCTTAGATGTGAAGAATTTATCGATTTATTTGGTTTCTGTTTTCCTTTCTTTAAAAAAAAATGTGTGGCTGTTATAAATTATGATGTGTCATAGTCTTGTTGATTTAATAAAATAAGAAGGTGCCATGGATTTGCGTATGATATACCTACTAAAAGACTATGATTATATGTTATGGTGTATTAAGTCGCTTCATTTAAACATTTAAGATATTTACAGTACATTACAAATGTCTTTAGGGTACTGATAAGAAATACATTCATAATTTTAAGCATATTTTAATAAATTATTAAAGTTTTGGTTTAAATTTTTTCATTTCTTCCAAAGTATAATATGTCCCAACATTTTTATTTTTAGTGAATTATAACTAAGATAATTTTTTTACTTCATGTATTTTTAAAAAAACATGTAATAAGCCAAAGGTTGCTAACAAATACGCAAAAAAAAAATTGGGACATTATTTATATTTTTATGAAGATTCGATTTCAAAAATGACAAGTAACAAAACGTAATCAAAAATATAGATGTTCTACTTTTATTTTTTTTAATTTTAGCTAATAATTTTAGCGAAACTCCTTCTGAATTTAACGAATTTTGAACTACTTTTCTGGTGTATATGATGACATTTAAAAGTGAGAGTTGACAACCATGGTAAATTGGCCCCATAATACTTCAATTTGTTGGTATTGCTTTGCACTGCTGGTTTCTTCTAGTTTATTAGTGAAGTTTCTTTTCATCATATGGCAAAGTAAATAGAAATTTAAAAATGCGTGACAGTATAGTTATTGCAGTCTACATTTAGTGTTTAATCAAATCAGTGTTTCGCCAAATATAAAATTACGCATTTAGTGGTCCATGAAGTTCTAATAGACTGCTATGACAAACGATTCGTATATTCTTTTATATTAATTAATAAAATCTAAATTACTTTTTTTGGTTTTGCAATTAATCCATATTAAGTATTTATCAAAATATCTAGTTGATAATTCTAAACTTTTTCGCTATATCAGAAGATTATATGTAAATTCTTATCTATTTAACTCATAATTACTCAATAATAAATTGGTTTACATTTTTGCTCTCAGAGAGTAGCTTTTCATTATCCTATTTTAAAAAATCAAAAACTGGATATGCAGACTATCCATAACATTTGTACGTAATTAACTCTTGGAAGTTAGAATGTATAAGAAATTTGAAATAATAGAAAAATAGTGAAAGAAAGATATTTTAAAACATTTATATATATATATATATATATATATATATATATATATATATATATATATATATATATATATATATATATATATATTTTTATTATATTTTTATATAATAATATATATATATAAATATATATTATAATATATATATATATATATAATATAATTTAATGAGGCATATCGTATGTTTTATATATATATATAATTAAATTCGTTGTATCTTTTTATTTTTTTGGATATTTCCATATTAGTCTAACACATAGGCTCCCAACCTTTTTTGAATTGGCACCCCCTTTTCTAGTGATTATTTCAACCCCACCCCATGCCATACCAGAGAAATAAAAACGTACAAAAAGCATGGCGAAAACAAGAATTAAACTTTTTAAAAATATTCTATTTCTAATAGAATATATTTTATTTATATACTGACGTCATTCTGATCAGTAAATCTTTTTTTAATAGCGTTTTGAAACTTTAATTATAATTACCTGGTATATAAGAGATATTTAATGTCATATTGGATGAGGATGTATGTGTGAAAAGTTTTTTAATTTAATATCATTTAAAATTTACTATATCATTCATTCAATTTTATGTAGGTCTGAATGTAATATAATATACTAAAGTTTTTCATCCACCTCCCGAACTACCGAAATATGTGAATTTTCGCGCACGTGTGATTGAAATGATTTAAATATAACAATCAAGGTAACCAGTATTAAAGTTTACTTTTGTTAGTACATAATCAGCATGTTTTCCTTTATTTTTTAGACTATATTTGGTTAATCTACTCATGCCCCTCCGTGCCATCTCAATGCACCCTAATTTTCTCTGGGTCTTTTACTGCCTCCTGAAAGCCTCAAACACCCACAAGGGGGCGTTATCGCCCACGTTGAGAACCTATGGTCTAAGCAATAAATCGCAAAGCGGGAAAGATTGGTACCATTAAAATAGTTTAACCCCACATTTCATTCTTAAGTTAGATATTGCATTATAACTTGCTAAGACTCTATTCTAATTATTTTGATTCAATTATTTTTTTCAATTAATAATATGCTTAGTTTTTGTTCTTTTGATGCGATTGTTAATTAATTTATTTTTCTATGTACACACACACATAGAAAGAAGGATAATATATTTGATTGTATATTGAAGCACTTAATTAATTTAATAAAGACTTTAATGACAATAATAATAATTCTAATAAAATGACAATAATTTTCCTACTTATTATTAAAAAAATAATAATGTATTCAAAATTCTAAAATTTCGAATACAGTTTTAAAAACCTTAATATCTCTTTTTATTTAGTGGGGAAAAATTATACTTCGTAAAAAGTTACTAGAAGTTTTTGGGAAAAACAGTATTGATCTTCTCCACCAATCATTAAAGAAGCAAAATAATAACAATGCTTTCTCTCTTTTACAAGCCCATCATAATTAATGTTTGTCCGGTCCAATAACAATTTATTAAAAGTACAAATGCTTGCGCGTGTTTGGTTTTTTTTTAAATCAAATGTCATCTGAAATGGAACAACAAAGAAAATATTGCGAAAACGTGCTGTAATCGAGATTTCGTATCGTTTTCTAATTCGACGTAAAGAAATATGGATTAAAAATGAAAACATATGATATGTTTCCTATGATTATTTTCAACAATAAACACTTATTTTGATTCACAAAACAGAAACCTGTTTAATTATTTTGGATATTTTCTTTTGTGCTCGCAAAAGTCAATGAATAAATTTTACGAAAACATTGAATGCAAAAATCAAATGTAGTATGCTGCTATTAATGAAACAAGAAATTTGTCAAAACAAATTTTAATCAATTTTCTTTTAAATGGAAATTACCAACATAACTAATCATGGGTTACACATATCAATTCGTATATTTGCTATGTAAGATATTTCGAAACAAACTTACTTTGATTACATGGCATGTAATCAAAATTATGGCAAAATGTATGTCTACTAAATAAAAGATTTTTTTTTCCGTATAAGAAAAATTCTTCATTTCTTTTAAGAGTTTTAGTATAGAAGAATACCGTTCCTTAGAATAAATGGAATTTAGACTCAGTATCTAAAATCCTGTCTCATATAGCATAAATGAAGGAAGTTATAAATTCAGGTGTTAACCTACAGTTGTTCATGGCTCAAAATTGCTGTAATTGTTATTGATAGTTCTTAATTCAAATTTGTCTGTGTATCTGTGTATCCATATATTTATCTGTCTGTCTTGAATGAATAAGAATTGATATTGGTGAAATACATACTTGTATTTGTATGCATAATTTAATTTAATTTTTTTTTTATTGGGGTTAGAAGACTATTATATAACACCAAACATATTTATGAAGTGTCTATTAGAACGGATTTAAAATTAAATAAAATGTTCTCCTTCATAAGTTCCAAGGTCCTCCTCCAGTTGACCCTATCAGCCCAAGAGGGTCTTCCATCGGATGATTCTCAATAGTTTGAGGTCCTTTCCAACATCGTCTAATCATCGTGTAGGGGTCTCCTCTACGTCTGGCCCTTCAATTTTCAGAAAAGCTACTTTTTTGGTAAGAAAAGCATCGGAATATCTGTACAGATGACACAGCCACCTAATACTTCATGCTTTTATACTTCTCACGATTTCAGTCCCTCCATATTTGCCACATTTCCTGTAAATTTCATGATTGTAACGGATTATCCACACATTGTTCTCTTGAGTAGGTCCAAAGATTTTCCTTAAGATTTTTCTTTAAAAACGAGCTTTTCTTCCTCTACTTTATTGAGGATCACACATTCACTTTCATACAGAACAATAGGCCTGATTAAAGTTATATGTATGCTCAACTTGGTATTTATAGATAAGTAAAACGTTACTTAAACACAAATTTCATTGGCTTAGAATATTATCACTAAACAAATAAAAAAAAGAGAAAAAAAGAATGATATATAAAAAAAACGAACAGTTTGTCATTTACGTAATGAACCACATGCATTCAATTCAACTAATACTTAAATCTGAAAAATCTGTCATTTTTTAATTAAAAGTATATTAAAAATATTCTAACACACGATCTCTATATTCTTAATTTTAATAGGTATTTCATTCCATTAAGAAGAGTTAAATATAATTTTTTTTCTTCGAGCTTCCTGTTTATTAGTTCTGATATCGTAAAGTAATCGAAAAGCGCTTAGTTGAATTGTTTGTATAACATCATACTTTTAGAGAAAAATTAATGTAAATAATAAAATCGCCTATATGTTTCTTTAACATCTTTTATTTTTATTATGTTAATCAAAATATATTTTTCATAAACACCTCATAGGGTCACGATGCTTGTTTCTTTTTTCTTTAAAAGGAGTTATCTATAAATCTATAATTATATTTTTTTATTTACTTTCTCGCACTATTTCTATATATTTATTTATTTATTTATCTTGGTGAAATTTTCAATCATTAATAAAATACATTTTAAAGAGAGAAAACATTGAGATGAAATTTTATATACATGATTGTTTTGGATGACAATGCAATAATTTAACTACAATTAATAAGAATTAATTGATTAAAACTAATTATTCAACGAATTACAAATACACCCATGTTGGCATCATTTTTGGTGATTTGTGTCAAAACTTGAAAGGTTTTTTTTCCTCACCTTTTAAAGCTGGTTTGAGCTGCAATTTTCTATACGCTATTATTCTGGATAAAAATAAGATAATTTAATGATAATTAATAAAAATTAATTACTACTTAGTGTTGTGATTCTGTCCTATGTATATACACACTTATATTAATTAATTATTTAATAAAAAGTAGCTATATATAATTTTTCTCTGTTGATCTAAGTAGGAATTGACTTAAATTTTTTTTAAATTACTTGTTTTTGTATATATAATCCTAAAAGAAGGTCCTTTCAACAACGAATCACATAAACATCAAGTTGACAATCCAAATTTGTTGAATCGAACATAAACTGAACATATGCTGCTCCGTCTATCTTCAAAGGGGTGGTCGCAATTTTTCTCCTCTTTTATCCCTAATCAGATCTAAAATTCCCTTTTATGTGGAAGCGCTACCTTAGGCTTTTGGGATGAACTATTGTGAGTGACTAATTAGGCATGCGTAAACAGACGTCAACTGATCATCCTGAACTGTCTGAGGAAGCCTTATTTGTATTGACACAGACGTTGGTGGTCAGACTTGGGGGAGACTAAGGATCGTTGTTGGTGAAATATCGTCTTCAAAAGATTCAAAAGGGAGTTTTGTTGTTATTGTAAAGACTACGTTTCTGTTTTGAACTAGTATTGTTCAAAAGAAATGGCAGGGTTATGTTGTAGGGAGTTACATAGGGAACAAGTAATATTTAAAAAAAAAACAAGTAATATAAAAAAATAGTTTTAAAGTCGATTCCTACTTAGATCAACAACGAAAATTTTTATTTCAGCTACTTTTTATTAAATAGTTACAATTAATATAAATATGTATATACATTTGGGCAATCAAACATAAAGGGAATTAGTTTTTTAATTATCATTAAAGTATCGTATTGTCCTTTAATTTCAGTCCAACTGAATGCTTTTTAAAACGTGAGAAAAACCTTTTCAAGTTTTTGACACAAATCGCCAACGTGGCTGTATTTGTAATTTTAAATAATTAGTTTTAATCAATTAATTTTATTAATTATAATTAAATTATTGTATTGTCATCCAAAATGATCCTTTATATAAAATTTCAGCTCAATTCAGCGCTTTAAAATGTATTTTATTAACGATTGAAAATTCCACCAATATATAAATAAATAAATATATAGATAGTGCGCGCTAATAGTACGAATTGAATTAAATCAATTCTTACTTAGGTAAATAAAGAAAAATTTTATTTTAGTTACTTTTTATTAAATAGTTACAGTTGATATAAATATCTGTATACTTATGGCAGAATCACAATATTAAGTGACAAAATAGAACAAGCGATTTTCCTTATAATATTTTCCCTTTTCCTTTCTATATAGGGTGTTTGACTATTTTTTGTTTGTTTGTTATTATTTATTCATCAATTAAATCTAATTATTCTACTAAAATAGTATAGTAAAAAAGAAATCACATTCTCAGAAATTAGAAAACACGACCTTTGGATTTGTGGTCCAGAGCGCTCTCCATTTCACTACAGGGACACACAACTAACGAATTTTCTTTCTATATATGTTGTTGGACTATTATTTTTGTTTGTTACTATTTATTCATTTTTTTAAATTTAATCAATCAATTAATATTTGAAAAAACTGTATTAACATCAAGTGTCCTCCACTACAAATTTTAAAAAAAT
Organism: Trichonephila inaurata madagascariensis; assembly: GCA_019973955.1. NCBI lineage: Eukaryota > Metazoa > Arthropoda > Arachnida > Araneae > Nephilidae > Trichonephila > Trichonephila inaurata. Next base: position 14,535 of record BMAV01015787.1, on the reverse strand, counting down.
GTATTTGAACTTGAATGGATGAATAGAAAGCATTTTATTAACGATTGAAAATTCAAACAATATATTTATATATATAAAGGGAGAGAGTGAACTAATAGTAGGAATTAAAAAACGAATCAGAGAGAAGGTTATTTACATGTTTATTAGGTTTACTATCCGTTGATATTTACTAGTAAACCTACTATATTTTTTTTCTTTAATTGTTAATGTTGCGTACAATTAATGCAAGAATGATAAGGTGACAAATGATTTCAATACAAAATGTTATCATTGATATTTTCAATAAAAAATATCTCGTTTATTACGTTAAAATCACATTTAAAATAGATTAAATGTGTACCAGAAAATATTTCTAAAACTCTCATGTAAAAGTTAATAAAATGAAATTTTGATATAATTTTTTTAAAAAAAAATTGTTATAAATTAAAATCCTATATATACAAATTTATATCATTCATTAAAAAACAATTGTATAATATTTGAAAGGCATTTTTCAAGTATATTGCATTTTTAAATTTCGTGAATAGTGTTTTTTCAAAACTACTTTTTTTTTTTCCAAAATGAGAATGAACTTTAAAATTTCTTGGTTTTCTTTTTAATTTAAATAAATGCATCGATATGTCTCTAAAATTTTATTTTTCTAAATAAGGGACAAAATTTGGATATTTTAAATTTTTGGTTATTGTTCTTTTTTCCCTTTCCCAATCAGGGGCGCAAACAGGAATTTTTTCGGGGGGGGGGAGAAGCTGAGGTCAAAAAGTCTAGCATTCTTATATCATACCTGCAGTACTCCACCGAACATAAACAGAAAAAGTACAAATAAATTATTGAATGAATAATTAGCATTAATTAATAAAATGAATTATCAATAACAATCCTCAGTGCCCAATGGTCACGTATACTGGGTTTAAAGGGCCCTGGCCCTCTTTGGCTGTTGCACCATTTAAAATTTGGGTTCTTTGGGATAAAAATTTTACTAAATTAAATTTTACGTACTGTATCCAAAATTGGGATTATAATAAATTTTAAAAAAAATCTAGCCTGATGGGGAGGGGGGGGGCCCCGGGATATGTGATCCTCCCATGACTAAATATTTGGGTATAAAAGATTCTTAATATATTTATAGTAATAAAATTAGTAATCAAGCTGACAAAGTAATGTAGTGCAAAAGTGCATTATATGAATTGACTGAAATCTAACAGTCCCTTTTTCATTAAACCATTTCTATTTAGTTATTTATTTAGTATATTTTACAAATTATACACTCATAATTATATTCTGATATCTTTCCAATAAAATATTAAGACGTTAAGACATTCATGAAGGACCAATAGGAGAAATTTAAGAAGGGAAAGGGAGATGTACATTCCAGACAAGTCTCACTAAAATTTTGAACCTTTTTTCTTACCTCAGTTTAATGATTTATGCAAAATATTAAAAGAGGCTCTATATTTAAAAAAAAAAACATTACTTTTAAGTTCAATTAAAGTAAAATTAGATAACTTTTTTTTTTTTGGGTGAAAAAACCCGGGGAAATTTTTTTTGACCAAAATATATAAGAATTCTTCGACATAACCTATGGGATAATAATTCTAAAAATATACAACAATTGAGTATTAAAAAAGGAGCCTGTTAACTGTCGCGTACCGAATTCTTCACTCGTTCAAAGACCTTTTATTTGCTCATCACTTTTATCGTAATAAATATCTCTTCAGCTCAGGTATACCAAAGCAGTACTACATCCCTTCCACACACTCCAAGCACAATCACAAAAGAATCTTTCTTGTAACTGCAGAAGAAACCTGAGACAAATTTGACCCGTATATGCCTCTTCAGACAACTTCACCAGAACAACACTGTTTCAGGTGGGGTAAAAAAAAAAAAAAAAAAGAAAGAAAGAAAGAGAACATCTCCCTTCTCAAAAAACGCGACGAAAAAACTGCATTCCCATTCCAAAGACCCTTTTCTAGAAAGAAATGAATAGCTGTTTTGAAGAGATACTTGATGGAAGGAAAAAAGATACGTGAGGAAGGTTGAAAAAATGGTGAACATTGTAGCCAGCTTGTGGCTTCTCGTTCAACAATGAGAAAGATGGGTAAGTATCAACTGAAGTCAATGATGTAGAATAATCGGTTTTCTTTTTAAAGCCCCCTTTTTGCCGATTTTTCTGGGGTTGTTTGGGGAATATTTTCCCCCTTCAGCATTGTTTCCCGCGGGGGGGCTTTTTTCCGCTTGTTCGATGTCCAATGGGGTGTGTGCGCTCGATAGAATGCCTCATTACTCTTGTATGGGATCGTCTGTAAGGTCTGACTTGTGGTTTTACCTACAGCAGAGAAGGGGAAGAAAAATAGTTCCGAAAATAACCCCGAATCGGTTGGGAGGAGGAATTAAATATATATTTAAAAATATGTTCAAAATCTATTTAACGTTATCATTGAAAGATATTCTAGATCAAGCTTCCCAAACTTTTTGTCTCATCCCCTTGTCATGTTTTTTAGTTTAGTGTAGACCTCTTAATTAATGTTGAATTTTTACAAATTTATCAATTAAATGTCTTTTTTGACAGCTGGTACTACTACCCTACAAAAAAAAGAATTAAATTTTTAACTGTAATGAATGTAGTTTTTAAAAATTTTAAAAGTACATGTTAATTAAATTAAAAGTTAACTAAAATAAAACTGTTAAATAAAATAACAAAAACAAACAATGTTTTTAATGGTAGTGATAATTTTCCTACCCCCAAAATCCAAAATTTTTCAAGTTTGAAATCAATCTTGTCAGTTTTAATTTTTAAATTCCTCTTTTGGGTGTCCAGTTTTTTTTTTTTTTCTTTTTTTTTTTTGGGGAGATTGGCAACCCCCAAAACCCCTTTCAACAAAGAAAAGAATAAAAAAACTCCTCTGATTTTCCCAAATTTTTGGGAAAAATAACATGTAGGTCTTTTTAAACCAAAATTGTACATCCATTTTTTAACTTTAAGATTCGTTAGGTTTATTACGATCATTTCCCTTTTTAATGTGACTTTTTTTTTAAGTGACCATATGAATTATTCCACTGTGGTATTTCCATGTAAAAGCTTTTCCCCCTGGTTTCAAAATCTGAAAAAAAAGACATTTAAATGTGTTAACGTAGGTTAAAAGTCTGACAGATTGTCTGTGAAATTTGAAAATTGGGGCTTTCCAGTATTATATTTTTTAGTTTAACCCCCTGAGAAGAAAAGCTGAAATGACTTTTTTTAATAAAATTCATGCTGTCACCTTGTAAGTGAAAATTAACCTATTTAAAATTTTTAAAGAAATTGTTAAATAGGTAAAATTTGGGTTTCCACTTGATTAAATTTTCTTTTAGAATTAAAAGTCACGATCTTGTTTAAAGAGACCACTATCACTTCACCCTCACGGGGCCCCCCAAAATTTTTTTTTGTTACGGCCCCTTGGAGGTATTCATAGACCCCTGGGGTCTATGTAGACCACTTTGGGAATCACTATCCTAGATGATTCTCATCTGAATTTCTAAGACAATACCTTATGATATATGAAGTAATACTAATTATTGATGTTTTTAATTAACAAAATCAATATAAATCCATTTCGAAGATTTCTGGTAGACACCAATTGTACAGACTTTATATGTATATATATAGTGCTTGTGTAACAGCAACAAAATAATAAATTTTCAGCAGATGACATCTTTAATGTTACTCTCTCTTTCGATTCACTCACACACTATGAAGCCAGATGCACCAGTATATATATAGTTGTTTTACTGTTGAAATACAAATAACCAGATATGCAAATATTCTAATAACAAAATATGCAAATATTCCAACACCAGGACACAAGCAAACATTTCGTATACTTAAAGCTGACGTATAAGTTTGGATTTATAAAATGTATCATTTCAATCGATTTGCTTAGATTGAGAAGATAAGCATAACAGAATATTTTTAAATAGATTAGAGGGTGGTAAAGAGTGATAAATTTAAATGAATGTATCTTCTCTTGATGAAATTTAATTTTATTATTTTGTATTGTGGCAATAATTTTTCTTTAATGTGCAGTAAAGAAAACGTTCTTACGTATACAAATTATATCAAACTCTCTAAAATTGTATCAAATTTCTAATTATATAGAGTTATATTTTGATTTCTTTTGAAAATCTACATTATATCGATTAGTTGTTTAAAATAAAAATATTATTCGAATTTTTTATACTTTTTAAAATTTTCGACTTTAAAATTTGAAAAAAAAAAAAAAATGAGAAATTATTCCCTGTATATTCCTTAGAATTATCTAATGAAGCGGGGAAAAAACACATACCAGCATATAGAACAAACACACACACAAATCAAAACATAAATCAGATAATTGTGTTTGCCAATAACGCTTAACTTTTATGACAGATAAGTATAATATTTTTTTTCTTAATTTGGCATCTATTATTACAATAAAATATCATTCGTCAACAAAACTAGAATCAAAGCACCTACAATGTCATAAAAATACAACATACGCTTACTCATCCAAACAAAAATTAAGGTTAAATTCAGAAAATTTGTAAGTGTTTTACAGGTTGTCCAGGCTTAAAGTATCCAAAAGTTATGGCTTACTATTACGAAACTACTCATCAGAATGTAATTAACTGCTCACCGGAGAAAAAGTCGAATTTTTGGGGTTTAAAGTGATCCCGCCTCGGGATTTTATTCGGCTATCGCAGACGATAAACTTGGGGCCACTTATTTTAAAAATGTGGATGCCAGAACAAAAGGTGGAAAATATTTGGTAAAGGAATTTAAAAGTAAACGGGAAAGGACGTGGGGTTTAAAAAATAAATGGCCCCCCACATCAAAATCATCCACAATGGGAAAGAACTTTTAAAATTTGACCGGGAACTTTGGTCTCAAACTGGCGTATCCTTAAATTTTTTATAAAGACAGTTGTGGTGCGTGATTCATTTTTGTAAGAGTCCGATAAGTCTTTGAGCCAATAACGTATTCTATTCCCCGTTCGATCACCGATGTACATCCGTTGGAACCCCCAACCCTTTTTAGAATTTTAACTCTAAAATCTAAATGCTTAGAAAACTGCCATATATTTGTAAGCCCTCTTTTATCCAATAATTAAATTATGATAGAAGGAATATTAATATGGATTTTAATTTCGCCATTTCTATATCTGAATTATAACTATTAACATAACTATTGGGGAGCAATAATCTACTCATTAGAGAGGAGGAATTAGTTTTATCAATAGGGAAAATAAAAACTAAAAAAAATACATTATAACTTCTTAAAGACAATCTTAATGCTAATAATTTAAAGGTACAGCCTTTTTTGAATGAAGTGCACTATTTAAGGTATAAAGTTAATTGCATATTCAGTCTATTTGAAAATATTAAAAATCTGAAGCTCTCTTTGGTAATCTTTGTTTTTCAGTAATTTATTTTTTGAATAATTATGATTTAAGCACTCTAACAATATTAATCTGCACGATATCTTTAAACAATGTTAAAAAAAGTCTTGTTTTTAAATACAAAAGCATATCATTATTTTATAAATATTTTAATGTTCAAGACTAAATTAAATTTTCTATGTATACATTTCTATTACATGTAATTTCTTTTACTGAGTCATGGATAAATACAACATTTAAGACTTTTCATATTCAATACAAAATAATCATATCAATAGAAATTAAATCCTAACGAAAAAAAAAATTAATTACTTTTTTCTGGTAAAAAATGTAAACACGTCATAACAAAAATCGCCATATTATCCTAACAAAACCCAAAATGAAAACATACCATGACATATAAAATTAATTCATTTCAACTCACACAACTTATTGAAAACTTTTTATCCTGCGTGTTCATTTCTATAAGAACCAATATTATACTCTATCCATCTACTTTGTGCTTTCTTTGATTTTTAATTTACCAAATCCTATTCATTCAAAGATCATATGAGTTTGTGAAAGTCATCACTACTTACAATTCCACAACTTATACAATTTTTTTCTACACTTCTCTTCAGTCATATTTCATCATCGTACTGTGTCAAAGCATCCTCCGCGTCGTACGCTTTTTTAACTGCACGGGCACGTCACAGATCAGCTCTTGATTCGGCGTAATTTCCTTATTGTTGCCAAGATGACAATGAATGATTGAAACGCTTCAAAAGAAACTTGGAGCAGCTAGAGGGGAGGGAACCCAACGACTTTTAGAGCGACGTGCTCCTTCAAAGTCCACTTTCATGGGAGGGGTGGAAGAAAGAACAAAATAAATAATAATGATAATAAAAAGAAATATCGTGTCAGGGTAAAAAACTCAATTAATCTTCAGCACTTCATCAAGTTGAGCTCTCGGTGCTTCTGATAGCATTATAAAAGTGGTGTTCGTGTCATTTACTCAGTGTATTGCCATTTTCTTTTAGAGTAATTTCGTGTATCGCCGTAACAATTTACTATTCTTATTAGAGAAGTATCTTTTTCTGTTATCGTTTTTTTCTCTTCTTTTCAATTCTTTTGTCCAGTGGAAAGTTAAAAGGCGATGATTCAATAGAGGAGATAGAGTTCTAATCGAGTGGATTTTTTTAGATGAAATTTTTTTCTCGGTGTTCTTCTCAAAAGAAAAACATTCAACATGTATCATGTATATTAATGCGTGACTAATTCATCATAATTTTTTTTTTAAATTTCAAAATAAAGTTCATTTTATATGATAATTTATTTATTTCTATTCAGGAATAAAAAAAAAATACGTAAAATGGTGCTTTGTAGAGTAATGAAAGGATGCATCATTAATTTAGAGGACATAGAACTTTAAAGTGTAGACAAATTTGTATTGAATAGTGTCAGTCTATAAGAAATGGCGGGGTGTATTTCCACGTTTAGCAATATAGTATAGGAGAATACTCGGGCAATGTAACGTCACCCCTTTTTAACGAATTTCGTGATTTAATGAGTTTTTCTCTTTCCGAGAATAAAATGAAGGGAGGAAAAACCCACTTAACGAAGAATTTCAACATCTGAAAAAAATTTATTAGTTTGTGTTAGAAAAAATTTGACTTTTTCACGTGATTCTCTTTTTGTCTGGAACAGAAAAAGACTTTTCCTGTAATTAGCGAATTTCAACGGGAAAAGGCGAAGACCATTATTAGACTTAACAGGTGCAGATGAATCATTAGTGTAACCTATCGTGGGAGACTTGAATAGGACAGGTTATTCCTTTCTTATCTCATCCCAATCCTCAAAGCAGGGGATATTTTAAGACTTTTTACGATTATGTGATACATTTGATAACATACTGCTTACCAGTGAAACGGAAGTTGAGGAAATTGTTGATTTGTTGAGCCAATAAGTAACAATTCTAACGAAGAAATTGATAATGAAACTTCTATCAAAACTGTTACATTTTCTAATGTTTACACTGCTTGGAAACTGTGAAAAAACACCACTCTCTTATGCAACAGGATGTAAATGATAAAATATTTTCTTCTCTGCATGCAGTAGAAAAGAACTCCGCGTCAGGAATCAAAAAGATTTTCAAACATATATTAGTCAGTGTCTTAAAATTTTCAATGGGCTTGATTCATGAAGTCACATGATAAAAACAAACACGTGTTTTCCATTGAATTCAAAACAAACATTAAACTAATTGTACTTGTTCTATTTGTAAAACTCGGATAAAATTTCAAATTTCATATTTGGGTAAAGATGTTTAAATGTTAAGGAAAAAAATTTCTTCAAAAAGTTTTTTAATTAAAAAGAAGTCGTATTTTATGTTTAAAATTTTAAATAAAATGCATTTTGTATATATATGTACTTTTTAAGAGAAAGTTTCTGCAAAGAGCAAAACTTGGCAACACCGGAGCACGTGAACTGATTAGTTGGAAACACAAGATAGTTTTATCTGTGACTATGACTCCATGAGTTTTGGAATTGATTGCTAGAATCACGTGGTTTTCACTATCATGTTGACTATGACGTCATATGATTTTTGGAATTGATTGGCTAGAATCACGTGGCTTTCACTATCCTGTGACTATGACATCACATGAATTAACCTCATTATCTGGTGCTTAATAATTCACTAACAGTATTTTTTAGAGGTTAAATAGTAAAAAGTGTATATTTTCTAGCAATGGATATTTTTTGTGTAGAGAGTTGCTTACAGAACAGGGGTGTCAAACTTGCGGCCTGGAGGTCACCCACACTGAACATTTTTGCGGCCCGGTCAATATATGGGCACACAATAATATATAATCTTTGGGAAAGTAACTAAAAAAGGAACTGACGTGCAGCATGACTAAATCAAGTTTAGATGATACTGCATCGTATAAAAAATACGCAGAAAAAATTTCAAACCTTTGAACAGAATGTGAAACAAGCAGCCACTTTCACATGAAAGAAAATAAATCTACTGTTAGAAACAGTATTAATGACCTCACCTTGGGTCAGTTTTAAAAAGTAAACACTGCAAACAGAATTTCTCCCAAAATAGGAAAAATAATAGTAGAGAAGTCAAGTATCAGGACATAAACATGGATTTTTCTTGTTCTTTTATGTAGGATGTTGTAATGCATCATTCGAAATAAACCTACGTTTCTATAAATATTGATTTTTTTTTGCTGTCCACCTAAAGTTAAACCTAGTTTTTAGCCCAAGTTAACCTTTGAGTTTGACACTCTTGTTATAGAATATCCAAAAAGCAACTGCAAAAATTTGTAAATTTTTTCAGACCCGATATAACGAATAAACCCGAATGAACGAACAAATATTATTCTATGAATTCGTTAAATCTGGGTCCGACTGTATTATATTACATTTTATAGAAATAGCTTTATTACATGTTTTTATAAAATACCATAGTCTGAGAAAAAGTCTTAAGTGGATAATCTACTCTCAAAGCTTATTGTTATGCGAAATAAAAAATAAATGCATCAATAAATTGTTTGTTTAATTTCTGAGAATTTGGCTTGGTGTTAGTTTGGAAAATAATTAATACAATTTTTTTTTTAAAAATAATTTTACATTTGCTGCAGGTTTTTTTCCTTCCACGCCATTTCACTAATCGTAAAAGAGAGAAATACTTTTCATACATTATTTGATTGGAGTACCTCCTTCTATAAAGGAACTGTTATCTATGTAAAAGAGTGAGTGAGTAAATATTAACGTCGTACTGTTCAGCTACACGAGGGCTTTTGGCGACTGATCGCGTAATTTTGAACCCTGGTCAAGTGATGTGGATGACATCTGAGCTGGCACCCCCCTCTCCTAACTACCACACCAACGGAAGGACGTTTCAGCTCTCGGCGAATTTAACGTGCATCGTTGCCCTACACGGCGAGTCCTTAGTGGTACTGGGCTCGAACTCATGACATGCCTGCCATGATCCGATACCTTGACCAGTGAGCTACCGCAGCCCCCTATGTAAATGAGAAATACTACTTAAAGTGAATTTAGTTTACGAAAGAAAAAGAGAAGACAGAAACTGGATGCATTGTTGGTAGATTAAAGAAGAGCTTTGCATTTGAATCGTCAATGTTCTGAAAAAGGGATCAAGAAACTCGTGGTGAAAATTCGAGGAATCCAGCTGAGTATCTGCATTTAATAAAATAAATATTTTTTTTTTCATTACAAATATTTAGAGTAAGCTAAGATAGATTCGCTCTTCATTAGCTTAATTAAAATTTGAGAATAGTTCTGGTTCGAAACAAAAGCTATTTTTGGCTATGATGTTGGCCCTACCTTCTATAAGCTCTCATACCAACGCGAGAGGTGGCTCGCTACAAATTTATTTCATATTCAAAGGGGAAAAAAACAAGTAAACATTTACTTATAATGATACAGCTGTGAAAATAATCTCTAATTTTTATTATGTTTTGAAAATTCGTAAATGGCAGCATTTCTTAAATAAAAAATTAAATTAAATTAAATTCTTAAATAAAAATTAAATAAAATACTAAAATAATACTAAATAAAGGATTATTTAGTTACAAACAGACACATGCATTTCAGTAATTTTTTTATCTTTAGAGAGGTATTATATAAAGTTGTACATCAATGTACTGGATAATCATCGCAACTTTGTCAGATTCTTTTTCAATTCATACTATTGGTTCACTTTCTAGCAATATTGCTTGAAAGTGAACCAATAGTATGAATTGAAAAAGAATCTGACGACTAGAAGAATCCGAGTGACGACTCGCTAGGTTCTTTTTTATAGTTCCTTTTTTGTAATTTTTATAGTTTCTTTTTTGTATTTTTTTCGATCTTCATGTTTTGCTTTTATATTTTTATTACATTATTTCTTGTTATGTTCATTATCTATTATTTCTGGTTTTTGAAATATTATACAAATTTCTTTCATATATATATATATATATATATTGTTCAAATTTTCAATCGTTAATAAAATACTTTCTATTCATCCATTCAAGTTCAAATACATTTTTTTAAGCTTGTAGTGGATGTCACTTGATGTTAATACAGTTTTTCCAATATTAATTCATCATTTAATTATTAAATAAATAGTAACAAACAAAAATAATAGTCTAACAGCATATATAGAAAGGAAAATCATTTGTTGTGTCCCTGTGACGCAATGGATAGAGCGCTGGACTTCTAATCCAAAGGTCGTGGATTCGAATTCCACCTGAGATGGCCCCATTTCGGAGAATGTGATTTCTTTTTACTATGCTATTTTGCTAGAATAATTAAATTTAATTAATGGATAAATAGTTACAAATAAAAAACAGTCTTATACCCTATATAGAAAGGAAAGTGAAAAATTGCAAGGAAAATCGCTTTCTATTTTGTCACTTAATAATGTGATTCTGTCATTTGTATATACATATTTATATTAATTGTAACTATTTAATAAAAAGTAACTAAAATAAAATTTTTCTTTGTTAACCTAAGTAGGAAATGACTTAATTTTTGTCTATATTACTTGTTCTTAATCAAAATAGTGTTAAACATGATAATTTATGAACTTTCAAACTTTAATTTCTCTTTACCTAATTTTATAATTTAACTATTATTTTATTATTAATTTTTAATTTTATAACTTTAAGATAAGATACCATGTAATATTAAAATTTCATTTCGTGAAGCTTTTTTCAAAAATAAAACTTGTTAAGAATATATAAATTAAAAACGTAAATAAATATAAACTAAAATGAATAACAGGCTATCTTTTCTTTTTAGATGTGTGTGGCATTTTAATTAGGTTACAAGGAAGATAGAAAATATACATTTGAGAGTATCATCCAGTCATACTCGTATTTTCAGCTTCCTATGGATCCTTTATTATTTTTCTACATTTTCCTCCCTCTGAGTTCCCATAATTCCGATGTTGAAATCTTTATAATTCTTTAGTTTCTTTGAAAAAAAGAAGGAAAAAAGTGTTTGTGCGCCCGCATTTTTTACTTTATTTTAATTCTATTTAACAGATCCTAGCCTTGAAATTTGATAAATAAGGTGTTTTGATGCGTACATCAAATTAAAATGACAACCATGTGTTTCTTTCTGGCCTTTTCTTACTTTGTTAAAGTATTTTTCGTGAATGCTGAACCAAGTTCTTATAAGAGAATTGAATATTCAGTACATTTATTTAAAAATCTATTGACATCAATGAGGTGTTTATTTATAACAGTTACTATTAAATTTTCTTTAAAATTTTTAGTAAAGAACTAATTTTGACTTATAGATATCCGAAAAGAGTAATAGCACATTAAATGATTTCATAGAACATTTTTGTAAATATTTGTTTTTTCTATATAAATAAAATTTTTTATAGAATAATTTTTTGGCATACATATTTAAAATAAGTAATATATATATATATATAAAAATTTAAGTCAATTTCTACTTGGATCAACAAAGAAGAATTTTATTTTAGTTACTTTTTATTAAATAGTTACAATTAAAATAAATATGTATATACATAAGACAGAATCACAACATTAAGTGGTCATTAATTTTTATTAATTATCATTAAAGTATCGCATTGTCATCCAAAACAATCGTGTATATAAATTTCATTTCAACTGAATACCTTAACAAGTGAGAAAAAAACCTTTTCAAGTTTTCACACAAGTCGCCAAAAGAGTCGCTAAGTCACCAAAAATGATGCTAAGGTGGTTGTATTGGTAATTCTTTAAATAATCAGTTTTAATCAACTAAATTTTATTAATTATTTTTATATTATTGTATTGTCATCTAAAATAAACCTGTATATAAAATTTCAGCTCAATTGAGCGCTTTAAAATGTATTTTATTAACGAATGAAAATTCCACTCAGATAAATAAATATATAAATAAATATATAGAGAGATTGTAAGCTAATAGCAGGAATTGAAAAAGACATTTAGTTAATTTTTTCAATTTTAAACTTGCACAAATTCTTAGTACTGAAAATGATGTCTTTTAGTATTTTATATTTAGGAATTCTGCATTTTACGCTGAATTCCATCTGTAAGCTTTGAATAAAATGAAATTAATTTATGTCAATTCTTAAATTAACATATGGTGTAAATTAACGTAACGTAATATTTCTTATTCTAAATGATTAAGAAGCTTAGGTACCTTAAAGAGGAAATCATTTATTATTTTCAAATTGAATTTAAGGTATAAAACAGCATTAAATTACCAAAATTGAATAAAAATATTAAAATCATAGTGTCTTTTTTTCATTATAAAATCATTTGATTATTAATAAGTAGATTAAAAAAATGTGCTATACAACGTCGTTTTAAAAAAAAGAGAACAAAAAGGAAGAAAAAATGGCAGTTGGTTTGAAAAAGTCATCTTAGATGAGTAATCTGGAGACTATTGACGTTGAATTTGTAAATTAGAAATTTGGTTAGAATAATAAGAATGATAAGCTCATATCATTCGGTACTAACTTCCAAATTTCACCACAAATGAACTTTGATGCAAAGTTAAAATATATTTTGTAGAAAACCCTATTAATCTACACCAGTGGTCTTCAAACTGTGTTGCACGAAACCGCGAGGTTCCACAAGGCAGATCTAGGGATTCGGCAAGTCACAATGGAAATTCGAAAAGACAATTATAAATGTGTACAAAAAATGGATTCCCATTTTCTCGGAAGTTTGTATAACAACAAGTTTCTAAAGCTCATTCCAGCTATTAAAACTGACAATTTTATTTATACATAATATAACTTTATTTTGCAGTACTTTTTAAGCTTTTATTATAATATAATCAAAGAATATTAAAACACACTTACTTTTCTTATATATGTACTAACTACTTGAATGAAAGTATTCTATTGTTTACTATCTAGGAATCTACGAAATAATTTCATACTCATTAATACAATGTTTTGCAAAACTAAATAGTTTTCTAATGGAAAATGCACATTTTTTAATTTGTGGGAAAAGCCCATCTATTATGAAGGAGAGGGAATAATTTATCGATGTATGAACAGACTCAACGTCAAAATCTAAATTTAAGCAAGAACAGCTCTTATAAATTTTAGGTTGCAAATTCATGCAAACTGACAGGATTTCTCGCGTATAGCTATAAACATTTTAATTCCAATCAAAACAATGTATGAGTGAAAGTTTTGACAAGAGAAAATTTTTTCTCAACTTGAGTATATTTTCAAAAACAAAATATGAAAACAAATTAAGTGTAGAATATTTAATCCGACGGCAGATAATATATATTTTTAAATTTTCTTCTCATCAAAATTTTCTATAAGAATTTAATTCTTGGAAAATTTATGTTATGTTTATGAAATATGTATGTAGAATTTTTTGTGGGCAATTATAAGTGCTATAAGTAAAAAATATATATGCAGCTCTCATTTCTTGTATGGGATGTGGCTTTCGGCAATATTTACATAATAATATAATTACCAACTGAAGAATAGATTTTATCACAGTTCCTTCTTCAATTAAATGCCGTTAATTAATAGCGGACCTGCTTCAAAGACTTGAGACACTTCAAATCCCATTGCATTAATAACAGCTCGTGCAACTGGATCTTCTATATATATTTCAAATAAGGTAAGACTTGAAACTAATTACAGCGATTCCCCCAACTGGATTATTTTTAAACAAAAACCATTAAGGTAGCAGAAGAACAGATAAAGATTTTAAGAGGGTTGCAGGGGACACAGGGTCCAGGGGGCCGGGCCCCCAAACCCTTAATTTTTCCCCCGATTTATTAAAATTTTTTAAATATATAGTATGTAAAAATTTTAAATAAATATTTGTTACTAATGATTTTTTATTTAAATTTAAAGGTATAATTTTTATTCAATAATTGTTTTTTCTGTTTTTTTTTCTCCCAAAAACCAAAATCAAAAGGGCAGGATACAAGAATGGTGGATTTTGACCCTGGGCCCCCCGTCCCCTGGAAAATCTGTGTGCGCTACTGAAGAAGTGTATACACCAAAAAAAAAAAGGGCTATCTAATAGATTTGAGAACTGTCATCAAAATTTCAAAAAGAAATGCTTTTTTAAAATGGACGGAGACGTGTACCGAAAGAAAACCAATCCGA
>BMAV01015786.1:0-121472 GCA_019973955.1 Trichonephila inaurata madagascariensis | reverse complement strand
TGTTAAAAACCTGTTCATCAGATAAAAAATTTGACACGATTAAAATTGTTTTTAATTTCTTTTTAAAAAGATATGTAATAAAAATCATTATATAACAAATTCAAGCTATTAAAACACATTGTATGCAAATTATCGGACATATGTTGAAAGCCATAAAAGTAAAAGAATAAAATACATAAATTAATTGTATTGGTTTAATCTGGGAAAAAATAATTTATAATAAACATAGCCTTTGCAATCGGAAATTAGAAAAATTTTGGGAACTCAGAAGTTCAGTAATTCTTTTACTTGCACTATTTATTTTAATCAAAGACCATATCAAGTCTTTCGTTTAATACTTGAAAGAATCTCAATTCAATCTTAGCCTACTTGTTTGTCTTCTTCCAACGTATTTTCAAGCATTTTTAAGAAGTTTTATCTAAAATATCCTTCGTAATTTATGCGTCTTATGTTCCTTATAATCGATTTTAATCAGTTGCTTTAAAGTTTGCTGCATTTATTCCGGCACATTTCGGAAGCTTTTATTTCTGCTAACAAGAGAGCTTGTTAAAAGAATCATCTTCTTTTTCTTCCAATGGAATAACGATGCTTTCATTTCTTTTTTTTCCTTTAATCTCCTTAAGACATTTCAGGTTCGTTAATCTCGGCATGAACTTCGATGCCTCAGTCAATTTTCTTCTAATACATGCAAAATTAGTGTTGGATCAATTAACTTTTACTCTTTTGTACAGAAAAGCGATGATTTAGATATCCTTCCCTCGTTCACTCACCATTCTACTCTTATCTGATGTGGATAAAAAGAAGTTATTTACTGATAGGAAGTACGAAACGATCTGGATGTGGTTTAAATTATAGTATTTCCATCAAGTAAAAAAAAATAAAAGCATCATAAAGAGCCTTTATTTTTTCTACATAAAAGAATTAACACAAGAACGTCCGTCGGTGTTGTTTGGACATTGGAACCTGTTTAGTTTGTTCTCGTTTCCGTATTTTTGCTGATATTTTGAAGCATTCTCGTGGATTTTAATGAATTTCTTTGGTGATTACACAGAAAAAGTTGTGTTATCCTAGGTTATAATTAGGAGAGATTTTACATTTAAATATATACCTAGAATGTCCACTGTTGTCGTTTCGACACCAATGCAATTTACCATAATAAATAGCTGTCGTTCAGCAAAAGATAGTTCACGAAGTAGATACCATTAGTAAAACAAACATCCGGAAGTAATATCACACATTTATTGCACCTTAACAGTGTTACTGGATTTACAGCGGAAAGGAGTGAGTGATACTAAAATTGCTGTGTCTAAGTGCTACGTTACACAGTATTTGTTTATCTGCTAATACAATCAAATTACATAAATGAAGAAATTTTAAATCAGGTAAGTACTGAGTTTAAAGGAATTACAAATCCACACTAAAACACATAAAGCACGAAATTAAACAAGTGTAATGGAAACACAACTAAAAAAATGTGTGTGTTGAGCGTAAATGGTGTGCTGAAAATGTACAGGAAAAATTCAATACAATTGCATTCGTTGCAAATATGGTACGTACAAAACATTATGCGTAAAAAAGGTAAATAATGATGAAAAACTCTCATTCTCACAAGAAAATTAGATTTTGGTTATTATTTTAATAGTTATGCATATTACTGTTTTATTACATTTTGCAAAATTAAGTAATTTGTTTTGTTACAGTATTTTACGATATAAATGATAATAAATGATAATTACATGAAATGATATTAAAAAATATTAAAACTCAGCGCTACTGAACAGTAGTCCAGCAGCTATTTAATTATTCAATTAGTTTATACATTTTATACCACACTCTCGAAACGACAACGACGGACATTTAAAAGTAATCGAAATCCCAGACGTTCTAGAGTTAAACTCAATTTCCTGTTCTAGAAAATTTAAAAAAAATTGGTAAACAACGTATTTATCCGAAAACAGAAACATATAACTTACAAATGTTTAATAGTATACAAAGGACAAGAGATGAAAGCAAATTGGAATCTTAAGATTTTATTTTATTTTAATTAATAAACTTAATTTATTTATGAAAGAAATACATTATATTTTAATATAACTGAGTACATTCGGAACCTTCTTTTGTAAAAGCTATGGATAATATTTTGCTTTGATATTAATGTCAGTAGATTTAGAATATGTACATAAAACTGTTTAACGAATATTACTACACTAAAAAAATATTTCAATGCATTTTTCTGTGGAAAAAATTAAGAAATTATCCTATATTTTAAAAACAAATTACTATTTTTTTTTTAATAAAAAAATTATTTTATAATAAAAACATTTCGCCTATTCACAGAGCAAGACTTCTTTACATAGTCTGAAAGAAGAATATTAGATATATAATTTAGGGAAGTATTTATTCATATTTGAATACAAGAGAGTGGATGAATTTTGACAAAACACACTAGTTATTATTTCAATTGATCGTAACTGAAAATGATGAGATTTTTTTTTTTTTTTTCAAATTTTTCGTAGGAAATTTGGTAAAAAATAGGTAAGCAAATATTTTTCTTTTTTTTTTTACTGTAGAAGTATTTTTCATAAAACAAATTAGGAAACGCATTTGATAATATGCATATTGATTAAAAAAATATATATTTCAATTTCATTAAAAAAGAACACCGTTTTTTCTCGGAAATTGACTTTTATATGTACTTTTAAGTTTTAAAAAAAATACTTTTATATTTTCTTTTTAATATACTTTAAGATTTTGATTCAAATCTGCTTTAGATTTATTTGAAATATATGAAAATTTCTATCGAACATCGTAAATTCTAGCTCTGCTTTGCTGATTAGGCGGTTATTTCTACGATATGATCTCTTAATGGTTTTGCTCGAATATATCTAAAGTTGATGATCGAATTTGAGGGAAATATGGCGCACAGATTATTTTGAACATTACCTACAAAATTGAACTGCAGTTCTGAATTTTGTAAAGATAATTTGAGTTTTAACAGAGCACAATTACGTTATATCACCTAAAAATTAATCCATTAAAAATTTGAATCAATCACCCTTGAGCTGCTAACAGCAGCTCAAACTCATATAGTTCTGAGAATAGGTGCAAAAACTATTAGTTTTTTATTATATTCCGCGTAGTTTTTGTCAAACATCTATGTACATTTGAAATGATAAGATTTTTGCATTAATGCGGTGATAAGATATGTCAAGGGGAAATTGTGATTTACTTAACTGCAGCTTTAGTTTACATCCAAGCAGGTTCAAACTTTAAAATAAATCCAAGCAGCAATCATCCAATGTTTCGAGAGATTATATCTAACTCATCAATTCTAATGACAAATAATCAAAGACACTCTTAATATACTTACGAATGACAAAGCTTTTCCTTAAAATTACAATCCAACAGCCTGTAAGTTTCCTTTTCATATTACTTTTAAAAGTAAACCTGATCTGCATGTATCACGGTTCCTTCTGAAAGTGAGGCTCTTATATCAATCAAACAATCCATAAAATAGAATTCGCTAGAAGTATTCGGGAAGCGCGTAGAGATCCCATGGACAAAAACTGTACTTTTAAAAAAGATTTGTGAAACAAGCGATATTCCTAAAAATTACTACTTGCGTTCCTTTTACTTTAACTGTTCAGACTTTCGTAGAATTCTTATATTTTTTTAATAGTTCACTAAATACACAAAGTAATGCCAAGAAAGGTTTTTTTAATATAAAAAAAAACATCTATATCTTCTACATATTTAGTGTTACGTAAAAATATTAGATTAAATGGTACTTACAATTATAAGAAAGCAAATTAAATATGTAAAATTAAATGTATAATTTTCAAAACAATGTTAAAATCTTTTGGTTTTAAAGTATTATAAACATGAACTATATAATGTTTAAATAGCTTTCAGTTGAGACAAAAAAGATGACATTTTAGTTGATTAGCATTCATACTTATTTAATTTACAGTCTTTTCTTAAATTTCTAATAACTGTGTACATTAAGTCGAATATCAAATAACAGAATAAGTTTAGAATATCATGAATTGTAATATAAAATTATAATTTTCTATGTTGTGATTTTACCATATAGAGCATCACGATTTTTACTTCTTTAACATATTTTTGCGATGTGCGTTTCATTTTCCGTGGTTAATCGAATTACCAGGTATGGATATGGATACATACACACACACAGATTCACGGATAAGCAACGTCTTAAAAAATTGTATATTACATAAATGAAATTACATTTGGTTATAAACCAAGTTAATCTTTACGTATTGGAAATAATAATTGTGTTGTATTCATATGAGGTACACCATATAAATTATTCTCTTAGACACTTAATTTCCTTAAATACTTGTATAGTTTCT
Source organism: Trichonephila inaurata madagascariensis (assembly GCA_019973955.1). Lineage (NCBI taxonomy): Eukaryota > Metazoa > Arthropoda > Arachnida > Araneae > Nephilidae > Trichonephila > Trichonephila inaurata. The sequence goes on along the minus strand of BMAV01015786.1, from coordinate 117,096 downwards.
ATTAGTAGAATAATATTATTTTACAACTTATTTCAAAAGGATATCACGCGTAAGCATATTAAAAATATATTTATCACAAACCGTTGAACATCTACTTCTTACACTGTATCAAATCCGATATAAAGCGTTTTTTCAATAATTCCTCAAAGAATACATAGATAAATATATAAGAAAAAAACAGTCGAGATTCTATTTTGAAAAAAAATTTTGAATTATTTTTCAAAATAAACTATAAATCATTTATTACTTTCAAATTTCAAAATTTGTCTACCTTATGACCTTCACTGTCGTTCGAAAAGATAAAAGAATGAAGCAAAACGTAAAATGAGGGAGGTGATCAAAATAAATTAGAAGCGAAGGGCTGTAGGTGAAGAAAGTAACAACTTTTAAGAATAAAGGGTAATCCATTTTACTGGTCTTTGCTATAAGGCAGTTTTTCTCAAACTGTGGAGGGTGCGAGAATGTCGAAAAATTTAAAATAAAATATTTAAAACAATTATAAATTTACTGAAAAAGAGCAATACAAAAAAACCTTGACATAAAAAGAAATAAGATACACATTCATGCTGATATAATATACTTATATATGTATCAGTACTGCACAAAGTACTTAATAATTTGTACATCAATATTCAATTAAAATCAAGTTTAATAATTACTAGTGACTCTCATGGGATTGTCATATACATAATTCAATATCCTAATAATTTGTACCGTTTATAATTAAAGTAATAATGTAGCTTTACCATCAAAGTACCATTATAACTGCATTCAAAACATTGTTAATGTAATACCGGGGACGTGTTGAAAATTATGACTGAGAATTGGGTCGGAAATATTGAAAGTTTGAGAGCTCATGTAAGGTCTGTGTAATTTCTTCAATGGCTATTTGTTATTTCTTACTTTTACATTTCAATAGAAAAGAAAAAATGCTTTATTTGAAAAGATGTTAACAAAATTATGAATATAATTGCAGATATTGAGCAAGATACATACATTTATAACAAAACTGTCAAAACATTGTATATTTTGTTAACGATATTCTGTGTAACAACATATTTATATTTGTTTAAAAATGTTTCTGTTTTATCTCAACCAAGAAAAATGTCAACACTTTATAATAATATTAAGATTTAAGTTTGTAGTACATTAAGCTGTTCAAATTACAACTCTTTATAATGTAAAATTAAAATTTGTGATTAGAGACGTTGTATTTAAAAAGAATTCTACATATTTTTTAAGTTAATATGTATAATATCTGTGCAAACATCTTTACAAAAACTTATTTCATTGTATTTTTTTGTATTATATGTAAGTATTTATTATTAGTTTTACAGTATATATATTTTATGTATTATCTTATTTATAATGCATTTTCGAAAATGTTTACTATGCATTGCTTATTGATTCAAATTTTATGTGACTTGTTTTTGTTTATGGTTGAACTACTATTTCACACATAGCAATAAATTGAAAAAAACACTTCTAGATATTATTTTTATTGTAGTGGGGCTGTTTTTACCAAATGACCGATTTCTTGTTATGAAACTAATGACGTCTCAGCGTTCACGTACTTTCCCGTGTGAAAGTATCCTAAACTGGACAAGGAGACGCTTATGTTCTGAGTCAAATCACCCTTTGACCTCCTTTTATCAAGCCGGCAGAGAAATAACTGGCGTAGTTTCCAAGCTAATTTCCAGCTTCAAAGTGCACCGCGCAAGGGGTGACAAGAACCAATGGCTGGATAGGAATCCCGGGTACGTCAAAACAGAAATGATTCTGCCTCACGTGTCTTTTTTCTAGGGGTGACATATTCCACCTTTAAATATACACCAAAAGGGGAAACCTACATATTCAACAACCTTTAGAGACGCTTCAACACTGTACGGCACCTCAATTTACCTTAATAGATTCTATCTCCAATTGACTTCCAATTTGCTTGAACTCTCTCACACTTACAGTGATCTATCAAGGCTTAAGATAACGAGACTTGTTGTCCTAGCACAGCCTTTCACAGGAGTCATCCGGCCTTAACCAAGACATCATCAGTACAATACCTTAACGGTAGTGTACCATATTACATTTTGTAACTGATACACAGAAGTCTTCCTTTTCTTCCTTATCTTTCAATTTTATATCGCAATGTGTAAAAATGGATAAAGGTTGATGCGAAGCTTAAAATGTAATTATAAACTGTCATTCGAAATTTGAATGTTCATAAATTATAAGTTAATTTTACGGTATCGATAATACCAAGGGAAATGTTTGTGTGACGGATATATATCTATCTCTATATGAGCCTCTATATTAACAGAAGTTCTCGTATAGCAATACGGATTTTGTGAATATTCCGAAGCCTAGAGCTAAGCTTCTGTACACAATAATTTATGACACCATCTAACAACTTAATTTCTCTCTCAAAAAGTTATTATTATTATTAATGACCGCGGTAGCTGAGTGGTATAGGTATTGGACCGTGGCTTGCCTAGTCACGAGTTCAAGCCCAGTACAACTAAAGACCCGCCGTGAAGGGCAGCGATGCACGTTAACTTTGTCGAGAGCTAAAACGTCCTCCCGTTGGGGTGGTGTGGTAGTTAGGAGAAGGGGTGCCAGCTAAAGTGTCATCCACGTCACTTGACCATGGTTCAAAATTACGTGGTCCATCGCCAAAAGCCCTAGTGTAGCTAAACAGTGCGACGTGTTACTATTCAATCAATCAATCAAAATTTATTAAATGATGAGTATATTGGTTTATTTTCTTACTATAGAGAGAATAAAGATTGTAGAAAAGATTTTTTTTACAGTATAAAATCTAACGTCAACCAAATGATCTTCATAAAATTTATGACAAGCATATCAATGGTCAAAAACCTATATGGTTTATTTTCGTCATTAGTAATTTATATATTTAGAATAAAATAATTCAAAAATCAGAAGTGATTACTATTTATTACGCGTTAATTTTAGCACATGTACCAGTTACAACTAAAATTAAATAAGGAAAATATATGAAATAAAAAATGGTTGAATTTATTGGAACTGAAAACGAAGAATGATAAAAAAAATTTTAATGCCACCATGTTAGTTGGAAAAATGGAAAATTAAACTGAATAAAAAGGAATAAAGTATTCGAAAATGCTCCATATCATAAATTATTCAAGTCGCAAAGGTGTTTTTTTTATATCTTTTCAACTACTATTTCAATATATCCGAAATTGATCGTTGAATATTTTAAAACTTTTTCTTATTAATGCATATGTAAAAGGTATTTCTTTCCATGCGATCTTGTGTTTCTTTTTCTCAAAGGTTCTTCTATTTTATACTTTAATACAATGTTAAATTGATCACTACTTGTATTCACACTTATTTCAAGAACAGTACATCACAAATATTTGTCATAACAAATGATTAAAAACATACATATGACTTAAGGTATCCGACTACGTTCGGAGACTTTTTTTTTAAGTTTTCTAAAAACCCCTAATATTTTTACTTTTTTAAGTTTAAATTCTATACACAATAATAGAAAAATAAAAGTTAAAATAATATATGTACAAAAAAATTTGCAAAAATTTAAAATTTTAAAAAAAGAAATTTTAATGAAATTTTTGGATTTTTTTCAAACACTTATTTTTAAAATATTTTTTTTTTCATAAAATATTCCCGCAAAAATTTTTTAAACACATTTCTAGAGGGATGCCCCAAAAGTGTTAAATTATTTTTTTTGAATCAAAAGTTATAGCCAGTCGAGCTAGCGAACTGGGAAATTAAAATCAAATTATCGAAATTTCCCCAGAAAAATACAACTATAAAATAATTTAAAAATTGTTCAATTTCTTAGCTTGAAAGGCCATCCTCTAGATAATACAATTAAAAAATTTTTTTTGTGTAAAATACAAGTTTTTCATAATAGTTTTTAAAGATATCATACTTGAAATATCATAAAATTTACAAAAAATAGTTTTGAGAAAAATGCTTTTTTAAACTTTAAAAAAAGCAATTTCAAAACAAAATATTGAAAATTATATTACTAAAACTTTTCCCTGGTTTATATTTAACGTTTCCCCAAATTTTTAAAAAATTTTTTTAAAAATTTTTTTTCTTTTTTGGGGGCCCCCCCTTTTTTCTCTGGTTGATTTTAAAAAGGCAAAAAGTTGTTTCAGTCACCGACTCAAAAAGATTCAACAAACCTCTCATCACGCGGGTCTAAAATTTCCCCGAATTTATCCCAAATGTTTTTCAAAACCTTTAAAAAAATCAATAAAAGCTTTTTTAAAAAAAAATGACTGCAATATGAAAAAAACCCCAAAAAAAAATGTTTTAGCTGATAAAAGTTTTTTTTGAAACAATTTGCCACAAACAGGCGTTAAATGATGTATTTGTAAGGTTTTTTCCCTAAAGGGAAATTTTTTAATAACTGCTTATCACACCCTTTATGTACATGTTAAACAATATTTGAAAGTTTCACCCCGAAAAAATACACTTTTTTTTGTTTTTTTTTCCGGGGTGTCTTTCCTCGCTGATAGTCACACCAGTTCTCAGTCCAATCAAGATAGAAACCCTATATGGATTTCTCCGTTGGGGCAACAGGAAAAAAAGCCGCTATTGTAGCACCCTTTGATAGCTTTTACGTGATTGGTTTTTACGGTTTCAACAGTTTAAATTTTATTAAACATAACATTGATAAAAATTTTTCCCTTTCCCCAGGTTTTTTGGCCTTTTTTAAAAAAATTTTTTTCATCGACTACTCAATCTTTCTTAGAAGTATCTTATGCACTCATATTTGATGACATTTTTTGACACCATACACATCTTTTAAAAGAAAGGTATCCGGAATCCCCCCATCACAAAAAAGAAATACATATTTTTTAAAATTTCGTAGTGCAAAAAAATACAAAAATTTTTTCTAAACAATTGGGGTTCCCTATTTTTAAGTAAATCCCAGACGATTGCAGGAACACGCTTGTATGACTGGGCTTATAGAATTCTAAAACACTTTTTATAACATTTCCAAATCTAAATTTCCCAGGGGTTAATGTATTAAAAATTTCTATAGAAACCACATTTTTGCGATAATTCCATGTGTCTCTGCCGTCAACAGATATTCCACATTCTTCAGCTGACATTTTGGAACATTTTATAATGCTCTTTGCTTCCAAAGCAGTGTCATTCATGGCATTTTTTAGCCGTTAGTGTAGCAGCCAAGGGACTTTTCCAAAGTCTAAATGCCCCTTTTTGTCATACAAGGCCAGTTCAGCTTAGAAACCAAAGTTTTTTCACCGAAGAATGTCATCTTTTAATCACTCACCTTCCACAAATAAGTTTCAAATTTAAATAACACTTTGCTTTTTAGCTCTTCAGTAGCTGAAAAAGGACAATAAAAGTACACTTGGAGCATTATGAAGTCACATTAGAAGTCAGGCCAAACATATAATCTTCATGCAGGTACAGATTGTTCTCAAAACAATTGGAGAAACACAAACTTAAAAACACACTTCCCAATTTAAATAAAATATTCTATTACCTCTTAATGTTCCACTAAAACATTCTTTGTTCTGTGAAAATGCCTTTACTTAATCCAGTTTTTGTTCATTACAAGTTTGAGCACATCCAAGTCAAGAACACTGCAAGTCAACACTTCCACTGTTTTTGTGAATCAGTCACCAGCATAGTTGTGTTTTCAAGAGGTTAATTTAATCCATTTGTTACCCGTTATAGGTAGATAACAACAAAGCAAAATTTTCAGAAACAATTAACGATTAAAAATTGTACAATTAAAACGAAAAAGTTCAGTTTTTTGAAGAAATTTGGGAGCAACATTCGTAAGATTCAAATCAAAACAAAACATGTGGGGTCACAAGAAACAGATGTTGCCAATCGAAAACCCCAACTAAAAGTTTGGGAAATTGATGCCTATCAATAAAATATTTTTAAAAAAAATTGTCAGAAATTATTTTTAAAATTATAATGGGTTGAAATTCAAAAATTATGGGTAAAAAGCATGTTAAGCAGTCAACTTCCCGGGTTTTGATTTCCATCTTCCGGTTTTGATTTCACCGCTGTGATAATATTTTAAACAACTGTAACTTTTTTCTAATTATCACACAGACAAAACAAAGGCAGATTTAGAAAGATAATCGTGTGAATTTTAAAAATATTGAATAAAAAGAAAATGTGATTTATGACCGAAAATGACGTTTTCAACGTAGTCGGATACCTTAAGTGTTAATTTTTAAAATTCTAAAGCTCATAAAGGTAAATTATAAATATATTTGAAGTATTTGTACAATATACATTTGCTTTTAAATCAACTATATTTTGAAGCTTAATTAAGGCTAAAAAATAAATAAATAATTGATAAAAGTATGAAATCCTTTATTAGAAAATTATTTTAATATTTTAAAAATTTCTTAAGGTTTGTGTAGTGAAAACTTTTCTGTCCTGAATGAAATATGAAACATGATAATTCATTTTATTATTGTCAACGGGATTACAATTAACGATGATTCTAGTAGCGAAATGAAGACGATACTTCGAATATATAATTCTACTGGTCGGCAGTCTAAAAACTTAAACAGGAAATTTCATTTAAACCGACTGTGTTACAAAGTCGTTAAAGGACATGACAAAATTTAGCTTTTACTTAAGGGATGAAATAATTATTTGAACAAAAAAGTCGAAAAAATCACTCATTTCATTAAAAAAACACGAATTTTGTTTAAACACGTTTTATTGGGATGTATCTCCTAGAAACCTTGTAAGCGTATACAACGAACCAAAGTCTTTTCCACTTCCTTTAAGCACTTCTGAAGTCACCTTCTCCAATGTTGCTTATAAAAACCAGCAATGTAAGTTGAATGGCGGGTACCTTTGTAAAAGGCCATGAGTTCAGTTTCCTTTTCCTTTTAAGGAATAGTACAAAATCACAGGTAGGTAGATCAGGTAGACAGGATGGGCGGCAAACAATGAGCAATGTGTTCATATGTATACATTGAATTGTCTTACGAGAAATTTGAAAGTGCACTGGGAATGCAAGAAATATATATAAAAAAATCAAGTTCTCCACATAAATATATTTAAAATATATATATATCTCTAGACTTTGATACATTAGTACCAACAACTCATGATTTTTTTCTTTGAATGTAAGATAATAATAAATTCATTTCCAAAGAGATTTAAGAAAAGAGGATTGGAAATAAAATTAAAAATTATGAAGAAGGTTAAGGATAAAAATTATACATTTTCTTTTCAAACTATTTTTATCAAAATACGAATTTTCTTTCATATATATTCATTAGGAAATATTAAATTGGCTGCTCTGGTGAAAAATAAAATATCTTCAGTTTAATAAACCAGTGAGCACATTTTTTTTCGAACTAAATTTCATTTATAAAATATCTAAAAAAATCTTTGCTTCTCAGTATCACCTAAAATGGTCAAAAGTTTATTTCCTGCACACAAGAGGTAAAATTACTTATTTCAAAAACTTTTGTATCACATATCGATAAATGTAAGGTATTTCTTTGATGTACTATAAATCATGTTATACCATCATAATTCTGAAATTTTCAACTTGTTCTGTTTCCGTCGATTATATTAAGATGAAAAAGGGACGAACAGAAGGAAATAATAAGGAACAAAGAAACGATAGACGGATGAAGAGTAAGACATCTAATGTAGTGGACTTTTTTAACGATGGCTTATAAATCTCCTCCAAAGTTCCCGACATATTTATGTAGTCCAAAGCTTTATTTTTTTATATATAGCTAAGATAATTAAAACAATATTTTAAAACTTATTCTAAACAAGGATTATTGTAAACATAAATAGTAATTTTCAAAATATGCACAAACAGTAGTCTCTCAGATGTTATTAAATCCTTTAATTTTTTTAATTCCTCCATTGACAAAAAGTGGTCCAAAAATTCAAATCCTAAGCTTTAGTATAAATTATTTTTGTATACTTTACAATAATCTCACAAAATTTGAAGCTCCTGGTTAAAGAAAAATTCCAAAGTCATGATAACTTTTTTTTGTCACTAAACACATCCCAATGGCAAATTAAAACATTTTACCGTCTTATATCAAAAAGAATAAATAACTAGTTTGTCTTCATTTAAATTGATAAAGGCGGTTTTTTCTATTTCATCAAATGCTTTGATGTATTTTCTAATGTTTGCTAATTAATACACATAAAACAAAAGTTGGTATGCATTTATTAGTAAAATAAATACTTAATTTTGAAATCATTTAAATTTAGAATTTATACATTTTGTAAAAATTTTCAATAAACATTCACAGAAGTTTTTAAGAATACAGTTTGTTCATCCTTTATTAGTGTTAAAGTCTATTATTTTCGTTTCGAACATCCACCAATAAAAAAAAATGTGTTATATATTGCTAAAATAGATAGAAGTGGTTATTAACCCTCTAAGCGGTCTGCGCAAAAGAATATTGCCATTCTGGAGATGCTTCGAAAATGCACCACACGTATTTTTGCAGTCAGGTGGGGTTCTCAAGGCAGTTGAGGTCGTATTTTTTAAGAATGTGGCTCACGGCCGCTTTGGGGGCGTCTTGCTTGAGAGAAGGCAGAAAAAGCATCTCTGGAATGACGAGTTTTGCGTGCAGACCGCTTGGAAGTTAAAACCCATAGCATGTTAATTTTTGTTTTTATTAATAAAAGCTTTGAGAAAATAACGGCTTTTGGAAAAATCAAAAGTTTTAAAGAAACGTACAGGGTTGTTAAAAAATGACGAACATTCAGATGGGTTATGTACCGGTAACATTCTAGAAAATATCATAAGGTTGATAAGCATTTTATTGTGGAATAACTGTGAATCATATGACTGTTTATAATAAGCCTTTAGCTGTAGAAATATAGTATGGTTCATGTTAATGCATTTCCCCTAACCCACGATCACTCGCGCTGGGTGTTCTGTACACCAAAGCATCAAGAAAATCCTGCCAGGATTCTAAAAAGAATGCGCAGAACCACAATTTTTTCTGTAGCTGCACATTTTAGGTCATTGAACCTTCAGGCCTGATGCAATCCCTCTTTCTCGAATGATTGGAATGTAATGACCTTCAAAAGTTTACCTGGGGGCTGAGAACTCCCGCGAGAAGGTGAGTATTTGCACACTGTCTTCTCTGAATGTTTGGAAAATGATTAAAATATTATTTTTCTATACTTTCTACTATCATTGTCTCACTAATTATAAAGTATATTTATTGCTGGTATATATGTTTGCACAGGGTTTATGAAAACATAAATTATGTGTTTTAGAATACTTGAAAATTTTGTGTATGTTTGGATTTAATTGTGTTGCGTCACAATTTGTATGCAATAAATTTAATAATTTTATTTGTATAATATAAAAAGCATCTTGTACTTTATAAATATGTATCTTATAAGGAATTAATTTTATTTTCATAATTAAATACACGTGCTAAATTTTGGGGTGTTCTCTACACCCGCAGTACTTTGAAACTTGTTAGCAAAACAGGCGCAGTGACCACTTGGGGCTAATGGACTAAACGTTAGAAAAATTGCAACCAAGTTTTAGTTGAAAAAAACTGCGACATTTGTATCTCACGTGCTCCACATTCGTCAGACTTATCATGGCACGAGATTTTTTTATATTTCCAAAAATTGATTCAAAACAAACTGAAAGGAAGTTGGAGTCTTCAAGTCACTTAATACAGCCAACTTCGAAACGCACTTCAAATTATGGCAGATACTAACAACAACTAATTGATGCATACAGTGACTGCTTTGAAATTTTAAAAAAGATTCTAACTGGAAATGTTTTTGTTTTTTTTTAATTATAAAAACTAAATGAACTTTTAATCAATTCGTCATGCCTGTGTTTAAGGTTTTTACTTGCAAATTAAATGAAAATAAACTCTTGATGTCGTCATGTGTTCCAAATTTTGATGTCTTTATGTGTGTGCTAATTTATACCTTGAAATTATTGCCAATTTAATCTATTTACTTTGTGTGATTAATTTTGCATTTTTCGCCATTTTTTTTTCTAATTGAAGAACATGGCGTGTAGGATATAAAATAATCATTTGAAGCTCTGACTATTATCGAAATTCATGAGGTTCAACACCAAACATATAAATTAGACACACTGATCATTATCAATAAAAAAAATCATTCCTTTTTTCAATATATATTTTGTCTTTGTACTTCATCTAAGTTAAGAAATTGAGCCCAAGAGTCAAGGGCAAGAGCAGTTAAAATTCAAGAAATAACTGACTTTTAGAGTCTTCAAATAGTCATCATCCTTACTACTTCCTCGAACATTTCCGGTAGTGTTCAATACATTTTTATAAAGAAATCGATTTCAGACTTCCATTTTAAAGTTTACTTTCATCCAGGGCTTTTAAGAAGCTCTTACAACTTTTTAACAAAAGAACTTGTTACAGAAAAAATAATGGTAGTATTTGTTACACGATGAAATGAAAAAGAATTTTTTTTTCATGCAGTTTGTTATTCTTGTAATTTAGTGCTGTGTTTCGCGAGACTGAATACATTTTCTTTGTATTTTGTATCTCATGCGAAATGATTTTAAATAAATTCCTTGTGTTCATATCGATGACAATGTAATGATATGGTGATGTGTTCGCTATCTTCTGACTTCTTACTAATAATCCTGTATCCTGAGGGAGTTTTGTATCGAATAAAAAATGACAAGCTTATTTGTATTCCTTTTTGAACAAAACTTACAGAAAGAAGCGAACAAATTGAGGAGGAGCAACATTAACAAATATAAAAATACATTGGCATACTAACTAAGTATCACTATGAAATAAAATGTCTCTTTAACCAGTTTTTTTTTTTTTTTTTTTTTTGCATTTAGACGAAAAATGTATCACTGTAAAATAACTGATGATTTGTCTATGAAGTGTAATGTATACTAAGTGAGATTTACAAGGCAGTAATATTTTTTGCAATGACACAAACCTTATTCAGAAGTCATACTTAACCTGCGATCACTCGCGCGATGTGTTCTGTACACCCCAGCAACAAGAGAAAATCCTCCTAGGATTCTAAAGAGAACGTGCATAGCCACGATTTTTTCTGTAGCTGCACATTTTAGGTCATTGAAACTTCATGCCTGATGCAATTTCTCTTTCTTGAACGATTTGAATGTAATGACCTTCAAAAGTTTATCTGGGGGCTGAGAACTACTGCGAGAAGTTGAGCATATGTATACAATCTGCTCTGAATGTTTGGAAAATGATTAAAATATTATTTTTCTACTTTCTGCTATCATTATCTCATTAATTATAAAGTATATTTATTACTGGTATATACGTTTATATATATACTGGTTTATAAAAAATATAAAATTATGTGTTTTAAAATGAAAATTTTCTATGTTTAGTTTAAATCAATGTGTTAGTCTCATTTGTATGCAATAAATTTAATAATTTTATTTGTAAAATACAAAAAAACACCTTGTATTTTATTAATATGTATCATAATGACTTAATTTTATTTTCATAATTAAATACACGTGTTAAAAGTTTGGGGTGTTCTCTACACCCCGCGAGTAACGACGGTACCAAAAACAGGCGCGAGTGACCGCGGGTTAAATAGATTTTAAGTCCACATATTGTTGTTAACTTTTATTCCTTTATAAGAAATAAGAGTAATACTGTTGAAAATAAGTATAATCAATAAGAAAATAATGCTAGCTATGTTACTTAGATTAAAAACCTTTTGTTAAAATAGCGCCAAGATAGTTTTTTAGAGAGCATTGGTGTATTTAATAAATCATTAACTATATATATATATATATATATATATATATATATACGTTAAAATACTTAGCGAAAATATCAGCTATATTTATTATAGAACATATTACTTAAACTTCCATCAACCTACAAAATGTAAGTGTAAATTGAAGTAAACTAACTATAAAACAAAAATAAAAACGGATCAATAAGATTTTTTTTATTTTCCTTAATTTAATCGAAGGGGAATTTTACATAAAATCTCTAACAAATATTTTTTTAAAGCATTAATATTTTGTAATTAAACCTTTTTCATTATTACTAAATCCAAGAAATTGTTTAAAAAATGACACGTTATAAAGTGAAAAATTATAAATCTCTTATGCTGTAAATTTTAAGATATACAAGACAGAAATATATCCACAAAAGTTGTCAGAATAATCATATACAGTAATTATCATCCTTTCATAAACATATTTTGATACATGGAAGGAAGAAATGCAAAACGATACATTAAATATAAAATACAAATCCTTAATGAAAAATAATTACTGAAATAGGGGGAATAATTTGATAAGTATAAAAATGTTTTCCTTGAGCACTGTAAGTGAAATTATGTAATTTTCTTCTGCAAGCCGAAATCCCTTTAATTTGCTTAATGGGAATTTTTATATATTGCACATTAAAAAGAGTATAATTACATATGAAATTAAGAAAATCATTTAAATGTCATTTGCAAATTAAAAAGCCTACTTTTTTATATACTAAAGTCAAAAGATACTTTTGGTGCTGTTTATTTGTTCCACCAATATTCATTATTTTGTACTATGTTCTTTAATTATGCAATCAGAGTTCTTATGTACATTAGTAAAGACCACTGAAATTCGAAAGTTAATACATTATGTTCCATTATTCTGAAGAAATAAACACGCAACCAAAATTGTTGCCAGTGATTTATGTTCCTAAATATAATAACAAGTAATTGGATTGTCAAACAGAATATATCGTTAAAGATTCACTAATTAAAACACGTAATTATTATTCCGAAAACCAAATGAAGAAATAAATGTGATAATATACATACGTATAATTTTTTTAAAAAAAATTAACATTGCATTTCAAGATCCTATTTTCTTAGAAAATATCTATTTTCCAATGAGTGACCTTACATTACTTTCATTTAACGTACTATTAAATTTATATAGCTTTTAAAGGATATGCAATAAAATATCATTAACCAGTCTTAATTTCATAGAATATTAAAACCTTAATGCACTTTAATTACTAAAATTGATACTTTGTACAATTGTCTGTATTACATAATTTGGTCTAGTTTTCGTCTTTTTTGCTTATTTTAATCAATTTATTTTACTTTTTAAATAAAGCCATGTTCATTACCAATACTAATTTATACAAATGAGGTAAAAACAATCAAGTTTACTACATTTTCTAAATTTGCATTGAATGCATTCCCCAGAAGCAGTTAGTAAAAAGAAAATAAATAAATGAGTTTATAGTAAGTTTTGTAAAAACAATTGCACTTCTTGTAATACCTGACGCTTATCTAACTTGAGTTCGGGTGCTGACAAGTACAAAAATTAGATTGTAGACTAATCTAATTACATTTATTTCTCAAATCCGTTTATTTAAATATCACACCTTTCTTCAAGCTGAGGCTTGCTTTTATTACAATATTTAAAATTTATCCTATTAAACTTGGCGTATATATATATATAAGCATATGCTCTTACATTTTGGTAATGGATATTTGGCCATTAAAACAAAAGGCACGTTGTAGTCTACAAATAACGGAGATTCAAATCTCTGCGATTTTTTTGTCAAAATTTTACTGATTTATATAAATATGTATAGCTCAAAGTAATACCGCTGAAGTAATGGAAGAGAGTAAATTAAAAAAAAATAGCATGTTATCGCACAATCGCTATTGATACATTATCATGTAGTTTTAACACTAGATTACCCAAGGAATTCATTTTGACTGCTTTTTAATCCCAGTTAGAAAAACAACTACATATATAATGAACAATTTCCTAGAATTTTTTAGAATATATTTTTTCCAAGTTAAGTAATTTTTTTTATTGTGAATACTTACTAATAATTTGTTATATGACTGTAAGTAATATAAAAAATATCAAAAACTATTTTTAAACACATTATTTTACACATTAATCCTTCTTTCACAGTGCAGTCAGTTTGACTGCTTTGGGGCAATATAGGTACATACTAAGTTTCAGTCTTAATAGTGTTAATCAGGCTCTATAACGAGAAGATATATGAGTGACTACTGATTATTTACACCTGTTTACATCTGAGCACACACTTCTTGTTGCTGAGCATATCTTTTTCAAATGTTTAACTGTCCATTTCTCACCAAACCGGCAGTAAATGTAACCCCGGCTCATATTTTATGAAAATCGATATTTGATATCAGATATCGTGCGTGTTTGGCACAAATATTTTAATGCTGCAAGTGTGTTTGCAGATTCAAAAGAAAACATTTTCAGAAAAGGTAAGAAAAACTGTTTTAGTAATTAATTTTTATTCAAACAAGTAGTAAAATGTGAGAGTAAAGTAGTTATGATAATTACAGGTTTACGGTATTCCATAAATGCATTTATTTAATATACGGTAATATGTTAGGGAAATACACATTCTTTCTCTGTATTTTTTACAATGGAATCGTGGCAGTTAGCTGCCACGATTTCATTTGAATTATCTCAGTTTTATAAAAACAAATTAAGTCAATCAAATCGAGAGTTTTCGAGCTATGGAGAGATTTTTATGCCCAAGAAAAGATGAGTCTTCTTGAGATGAAACATTATCTATTTTTTTTCTTATTTTGTGTATTTGATTTCAAATTTCTGCTTTGTATGCTAGTACATTCTTTGAATGCTAGTACTAGTACTTTGAAATGCATGCTAGTACATTCAAATAATTTCTTTCAATATTTTCCTGGTGGCTCCGATATCTCAGTGTATGTTAAAGTACACTTAAAAGAGAATACATAATAACAAACTTTAGAAATACTATATACTATTGAAATACTCAAATGTTTTGCACTTTTCTTCCGTCAAATGACTAAAAGGATTGTCATAAATATTTAAGTAACAGAAGACAGAAGGAGAGAAAATAAATGGATATATAGAGTAAAATGATGACTTATGATTGTAATGTGATGTGAAACACTGACAATTTTTTTAATTCTTTCTTTCATGTGTTGACAGGTAAAACTTTGACAGACTTTCAGGGGCCTATTTTATATTTTAATACTGATTACAAGAATGAGAAGCAAACACATTTTAAGAAAAAAATAAGGATATGTCAAATTTCGTATGCCACTATTTTGATGGATGTTTGCGAAAGAGTATTGACTATATACTTTGTCCACAAAATGTACTTTAAGATGTTGAAAAAAAGATTCCTTTTCTTTGTATGATATCTCTTCCGATATGTCAGAACCATTTTGAATTTTGTTAAGAGTATCCTTTAAAATGTACTTATATCTCGAAATAGAGGACATGTCAAGTTTGGTAGAAATAACGGATATGTATGGATTTTATATATATATATATATATATATAATCATATACTAAATTAACATACATCTAATAAAAAGAGGTAATAAATAGACATACAGCAGGATTGCAGATTGCATAGGTTAAAAGTAAATTAACCACAGCAGTATGAAAGAAAATTATCTCTCTCTCTTCATATATATATATATATATATATGTACATTATAGAGACAAAACTCCAGCCAACAATTTTATGCAAATGAGAAACTGGGCCACACTGCTGACATTATAGGACTAGTTTAGTGTAACAAAGACTGAGTTTCTTAGAGAAAAGTAGAAATTAATTCATGTTAATATATAAGCAAAAATGTGGCATGCACTTAGTTCTAAGCCAAAGGGTTTTCTTTTATATTGTTAAGCCTAACTTACTTTTCACCTATACTGTCTTGTTATATAACTTATTTATTTATTTTGCTTTATTTATGAATTATGGTAGATTATATTTATGGTAATTTAGTGTATGATCATTCAATAAGTATATATTTATATGTTTCATACATATTCGTTATGTCCTCTAAATTTAATGTATTCTCAATTCCAAGATTTCAAAAAGAATGATAGAAGATCTGAAATGCATGAACCAATTATTAGCGAAATCCTCAATTTTTTGAGATGTTTAATAGTAGTTGTAGCGAACGCTCTTTTACAAAAATATAAGTTGCAATACAAGAGATGTTCTATGGTTTCAGCATCCAGACCACAAGAACAAATATCATTACCAATCCTAAATTAAACCTAGATAAATAGCTCTTAAATTTCCCATGTCCTCTTAGAATTTGGGATAACTTAAAATCGGTAACAAATACTTACATTTTAGCCATTGATAAATGGTCGAAAAAACCTTTTATTCCACAAAGCTTTAGGTGAGACAAATAACTCGGAATTCCAGGCGGAAACAGTTGAGAGAGGGCTAAAAAGAATCTCTCAAACTCTGTAAAAATCAAAATGTACAGTGTGCAACAAATTGCAGCATATTTAATCAAAGATCCTCATTACATTAAGCGTAGTGTTCCTTAAACTATGTATCGTCTGAACTGTAGTGTGGAGAGATTTACTATGTGCAACAAACGTTTAAAACATTTCAAATTCACACAGCCAACAAGGACTGGGTTGTTGCTAATTGAAAAAAGGCAACATGATCCGATGAATTTTATATGAAATTACATTATTAGATGCACGAGCAAGATTTTAATTGACACATTATGAACGCGTGTACCCTAAATGCATAGCAACAACACTTGAAGCCGTTAAATGTTTTGGAGAACGTTTCCGTGATGTGATTTTAATTATTTCTTCCCTGCATAGAGATGTCCTTAATAAGACACCATACTTTAACATGTTTTCTCTGATTAAGTACATTTAGCTTGGCTGTTTTTTTTTTCCCAAATGATATTGAATATTTTCAACAGGATAATGCTATAATACTATAGAAATGGTTCGTTAGAGATATGTGATGCAGTTTTGAATTTGATTAAACTGATCTCAACAATAATAATACATAAATCCTAAGCGGTATTTGTCGAATTGTATATATATATATATATATACCATCTAGATCTGCAACCATTTAACCCCATATTATTGGAAAGTGCCAAGCATTTGACCTTAGATTTCTCAAACTACCAGGCTACATCTGGAAGAGCCACTAACAATGAAAGTCGTATTAAATGAAGAAAAAAATTCAGATATGCTTTCAAACATAGCAAATGAAAGATGGTATATAGATCAATGAGACAAGCACACCAGTTTAATTGACAAATATAATTTAGCTTAGGGCAAAAACTATCTTCAAGTGTGTTCTCACTATCCATATTACTTATCATGGAATTTAAGAGGAACAATGATTGTTCATGGAATTTTTAACAAAAAAGATTACTCGTAATCTCTTAGAAGTGAATATTTAAGCAATGACATCCATATGTTGGTGGAGGTTTGCTATATTTGGATTGATCCAATCCATATTCTAAAAATTCTAAAATAAAGAAATAAACCGAGGCCTCTTCACACATTCTAAATTTCTAATCCTAATTATGTGAGAACATCAAGGCTGTATCCTAACCCCATACACGACAGCCTTTGACTGACTTTATTCCACTGTAATCGAAATAATTGCAATGATAACAAGAAATGTGTTTCCCTGCTTAATGATATTTTTTTTTAATCAATATGTTAAAATTTACATTACACTTCATATATATTTTCTGTGACGTTAACTTTCACATAAATATATTTCTGATAGAAATACTTTAAATAGAATAATATAATCAAAAGGAAAAAGAAACGATTGATTGAAGATGTATGAAGGGGCAAGTGGAAAATATAAGAAAAATTAATCGTATGAATACAGAATAAAATATTCAAATATTCAATAAATTAAAATATACAAGAAACACAAAAGATTCTTTTCCTCCAATTTGAGTAGAGTTGTTGACATTAAAAAACTCCCTATTGAATATTTATATTCTATTTTCTATTATTTTAAGTAATAAATTTTTCCCTTAGAAGTTTCGTTTTTGTTATAAATTGAGATCATTATGTTAATGAATTCTTAGCATCGATGTATGCTTTCGAATCATGCCATCAAAGTTTATTATTTACTTGTAAATAAGAAAATACAAACAATTAAATTAAATTTTTCCTACAGAAATCAATATTTTCGAAGTAGAGTCTATGCTACGGACCTCTTTTCAGGGACCACATAGGGCCTAATATGGCCTTATTTTCAGGTGCTTCTAATGATTTAGAAGCACTTGATAAAAACTTGTGCAATGAACTAAAAAATTTAATTTTACGCTATTTAAGCATCTAGTTAGCCTTCACGAATAATGTTTAAACATTTATAATTTAGAATTTACCATCTTTTTTGTGCAACATCTTACTCCAATGTCACTGCTAAATTATTCTATTTTAAGATTTCTCATAACATTCATTAAGTCATGCAGCAGCTCATATTTGATTACATTTGCAAGTTTCAATTTCAAATTTCTTATTGCTTTTAGTATTGTTTGAAATTTGAAAATCATGCTATTTTAATGTATATTCTAATCTAAAATTAAAAACAAAAATGTATGTAATTCTATATAAAAAAAAAGATGTTTTGCTATTTCTCCATTCCGTGAGCAAATTTTAAAAAAGTAAGCAAATATTATTATATTATTTAATATTTGCAAATGTATCAATTGTATTGATTGTTACTTCATTCAATGAGAATGATGTTCACATTCAAACTGCATTTGATTTATGATTATAATGATTGTTCGAAGAAAAGTGATATTTACACGCTCATACACTTATGCTCACGTTCATACAGCACGCTGTGCTATAATGAATTAAAATATTTGTTAATTGCCTAAAAGTTATTTGATTCAAAATTTGTCTAATTAAGACTCATTTTTACCCCTTATTGGTTCTTAATTAAGATATCATACAACTTTTTTTATTGAAGATTCGAAATATTTACAGGAATGTATTGAGTAACACTTATATTTACGAAATGTTTGCAAGTTATCTTCTTTTAAAAACCAGGATATTATTTAAAATACTGCAAGTTTATTTTTCATAAAATATAGAAACAAACTTAATTTTTTTTTACAGTTTATTTACATGAGCGATTCTTCTTATCACTATTCACATTTTATGGCATGCTTTCATTTTTATGGCATGCATTTCATTAAATAATACTTGTATATTACAGAGCACACACACACACGCAACTATTAATATACAATAGCATTTCTTCATTAAGAGGACTTGGTACCCTTTGAGCTACTTACTTTCTTTATGTATTTAAAAATTATGTTTTAGCATTTTATATATAATGTTTCTATTCAAGAAAATGTTACGAGATGAACTTTTTCACATATTATTCACACCATTTTAAAATTTTAATTTTTTGAAGAAAATTTGGAAAATTTTAAAATTGTATTCCTTTTGTAATTATTAATTTTCTTACATGAAAATTTTTGTAATATACTTATGGATATAATAAACACCTTTAGGGATTGATTTTATAATAACTCAATTCGTTTTTGAGAAAAAAAATAAAATGTTGATATGCATGCTAAAAATCAACGAAAAAGCCAATATCTTACATTTTAATTTTTTTTAAAAGAAAGTATTCAGTTTACAGCAAAATGGATCCCTAATTTGGTTACATACTTTATATGCAACACACAGGAACAAATTGAAGTAATTGGTAAATAGTTGTGCATTTTGAAGGCACTAATGTTTCGAAAAACACAAACTGAGAAAAACCACTTTAAAGTTTACAATTCTGAAATAAGAATTATATAATATGCTTAAATAAACTTAAAATACCACTGTAAGATATTAGTTATGTATTTTTCTTTAAAATAATTGCATTTTCGTCTTTTACATCCCATACAGTTTTATAAATGATCAATTTTAAGAAGGTATTATTTGCACAAGAAAATTCAAGAAAAATGTTAACAAAAATTTTTTTTTGTCACGACAGAATGTTTAGTTTTTTTCTTCACATAATATTGAAGTACTACATTTGTATGAAAAGCATATCAGGAATAAGAACTGAAATTAGGAAATTATTAATATAAAATGCCTTAATTCAAAAATTTTACATGCACACATTTCACAAAGAAGAAAAATTACATTATTGTATTACCTCGGAAATATATATGCTGCTTTATATAATACACATTCTTTTTATAGTTATTATTTCTCTTTATAGAATAGACTTTTTTATCATAACGCTTTTTTTAGCTTTTTTTTCTAAAAAGGGGGCGTGTCCGAATTGCCTAATTTGTTTTCAAATGAAGTTTCATTCAATTTCTATTTTTCAGATATGAACAAGTGATATATCAATTGAAAGATAATAATGCAAAGAATATGTTTAAATAAAAATAAAAAAAACCGATAGGTTTGTCATTTTTTGGGGTACCAAGTCCCTTTAACTGTTGAAAATGCGTTGAAAGAAATTACACAGATGCTTAGAGATCAATTCGCTTTGAAATCATGTCCACTGTATAAAAATTACTTTAAGAAAAATATCTAATATTAACAAACTTGTTTATGTGCAAGTGTATAACATATAATATGAGAATCAATGAAGTATCATTCAAACTTTTATCCTCGTAATCTGTACAACAGAAAAATAATAATGTTGACTTAAAATTAATTTTAAGCAGCTACTTTTCAACTAACAATGTATTCCAGGATTTTCGGAAGCTTGCTCATAAAGAACATTGTAACAAGAAATCCTGCCGATCTTCCTCCCCTAAAATAAATTAATGAAACATTTTCATAAAAAACTAATACCTTTTTTTTTTTTTTCGTGGCAGTCTTTAGTCTTTTTAATTTTGTGCTGCATCCGGTTTCCCCGGTCAATTTTCTTTTCAATCCGTGATGCATGCGAAATTAGCCTAGATCAATTAACTTTTGCCCGGATCGTCATCAAAGTGATTACACAGTGATACTTTTTCCTTCTTTTTTTAGTGACACTTTCTACTTTCTGCCGTTAATTTAATGTAACTACCTAAAATGAACTAGGAAATGGAGAAGCATGGCAGATTCTTCACTAAAATAAAAATAAAAATTATAAAATTTTAATGTTTCCAAGAAAAATATTCGGTGGTTACTCAAACTCATATTTACATGTAACACAAATTCTGTTTTATTAATTAAAAGTACGTTAGATAAAAATTCTTGCAGGGTGTGACACATTGAGTGGTATCTAAAAAGAGACAGACTGTACATTTACATAACATATAATAAAAAAACAAGCCTTGAACAACCAACTTTTTAGTATTATGATCTTCAGTATTTATTCTAATATTACACAAACTGAAAAAATAGTTAATAAGAAACTTTTAATCAGTGAACTGTTACATTATCTACTCAAAAGTACACATGTTTATGTATGTATGTATATGTTCAGAATTAGCTATATACAGAAAACTATTATTATTGAAGCATTATCCATTAAAGAAGAATATTTTGAAAATATTGAGTAAACCAAATGCCCTGCACTGGATATAAAAATTCATTACAAAATAACTATTTAGTATGATAATGTAACTCATTGGATTGGTTACTTTTAATACTTTTATTGTGCAGTATATCACTTCGAATGATTCTTGAAGTTACTTAATTAGGTGTGTAGGATTTGCAGCCCCGGGATTGTGGTATTTTTTCCAATCCCGGGATTTAATTTTTGACTAAAATATATTTTAATTTTTGTCTCGTCGAAGTTTCTTAAGAATGAAAACCAAAGAAAATTGATATTTGTTTTAATGAAATATCTACGTAAATTTTACATTGCCAGGTATAAGTCGATTTATAAGTAATAATAATAATAACCATATATACATATATATACGCTAATAGCAACAACAACAACCAACAACAACGCCATACAACCCATATGCCGCCATATATACATATATATATATTTGCCAGCAACAACAACGCCCGCCCTTATATATAACGCCGCCTTATACTATACTATATACCCTTATATATATATATATATATGCAGTTTTCATTTCGCATGGGAAAACGTTGCACAGATCTACATGGCTAAATGCAGCTTATTTACACAGCCAGCGTAAACATCTCCAGATAGATTTTGTCATATTTCTTTCATCAATTAAAAGTGGTTAAGTGACAGAGGACATGCTTAAAAGACTTGAAATATTTCAAATTCCCTTGCATCACTAACACCTTATACAACTGGATCTTCTCTATTCCAAATAAGGAAACACTCTAAGTTGATTCACATTTTGATTAAATAATTATATTATAATTTTATTCACAAAAACAATTAAGTGTAGAAGAACTAGATAAAGTTATCAAATAGGTATAAGCATCAATGCAGTCTATTAAATTTGAGACACTGTCATCAAAAATTCAAAAGAAATGTTTTTCGTTTTAAAATTGGACACATACATTCTGTGTTTGTGTGACTATCTGAAAAGAACATACGAATATATAATGACGATAACACACTTACTAGCATAGAATCAGAACAAGCATTTTCTTCGACAGGACAATTTGTAACGGAAATAAGAAGCCGTTTGAACGATAAAACGCTGGGCCAGCTGAATTTTTTAATCGCTAATTCAAAAAAAAGAAAAGAAAGAAAGAAAGAGAAAAGAAATGAAAAAATGTTTTCTTTTTTCTTTTTTTACATTTCATTATGCAGTATCTTTTTTTATTTGTTTTATTTGATGAATTAAGTTTTTTTATTTGTTTGAATAAAATTAATATTAAATCAATTTTTAATTATGCTTTCAGTTTTATCATGCAATTTCAATTATGCTAATGCTTAAGTACTTTTAAAAATTAGTACAATCCTAATGCCGGGGTGGGAACATAACTCGGGATTGCAAACCCTATCGGTGGAAATATTTGTTAGAAAAACATTTTTTTTTGGCGAAATGGCATCAATTTAAGAGAATCTGGGCTTTGATTTCGTGTAATAAAATCGTCCGTTAATGTGCAGTGTATATTTAGAAATTATGATGGAAACAAAACTCCAATCCAAGCATAAAAAATAAAACACAAAGGTATGAAATGTTTAAGGAAATATGCAGTGTTAAGGATCTTCCTAGAAGAGGCAGGTTGATTGCGAGTAAAGCAACTTTTGAACTTAACACTTGGCGGTAACTGGAAAACTAATTAAACATACTCCGAACTACCAAAGAGGGCACACGTTGAAATTTACTAAATTGTCTTATATAAAAAACTCATAATAATACTTACAATATATCAAAAAATATTTCTAATCATAATAGTTGAGCATAATATTTTTTTACAATCTGAGAAAGACTTTTGGTTCATTATATATGTCATTTTTTTCTTCGGTTTTTGCTTCAAAATCCAATTTATATTTTTTTTTACCGTTTTAACATTCCTAAGACAGTTATGTAGACATATTCTATATAAAAAGTGACACTAAATATATAAAAAAGTTAACAATATATTTTAAAAATCAAGATTCCGAGTATAGTTGGATACCTTAAAAGGAATAATAATTCAATGTGTGAAACATTAATTAAATATGAATAGGCCTATTTACGTTATTGTTTATAAATTTCCAGCATTTTTTTTTTACTTTAAAAATATGTTGTTTTTTTTTGCAATTTTATAGCTTTTTTCTCATATGATTTAAGAAATATATATAAAAAAATCCAAGTTCTCCACATAAATATATTTAAAATATATATATATCTCATAGACTTTGATACATTAAATACCAACAACTCATGATTTTTTTCTTTGAATGTAAGATAATAATAAATTCATTTCCAAAGAGATTTAAGAAAAGAGGATTGGAAATAAAATTAAAAAAATTATGAAGAAGGTTAAGGATAAAAATTATACATTTCTTTTCAAACTATTTTTATCAAAATACAAATTCTTAAATATATATTCATTAGGAAATATTAAATTGGCTCTGCTCTGGTGAAAAATAAAATATCTTCAGTTTAATAAACCAGTGAGCACATTTTTTTCGAACTAAATTTCGTTTATAAAATATCTAAAAAAAATCTTTGTTTCTCAATACCACCTAAAATGGTCAAAAGTTTATTTCCTGCACACAAGAGGTAAAATTACTTATTTCAAAAACTTTTGTATCACATATCGATAAATGTAAGGTATTTCTTTGATGTACTATAAATCATGTTATACCATCATAATTCTGAAATTTTCAACTTGTTCTGTTTCCGTCGATTATATTAAGATGAAAAAGGGACGAACAGAAGGAAATAATAAGGAACAAAGAAACGATAGACGGATGAAGAGTAAGACATCTAATGTAGTGGACTTTTTTAACAATAGCTTATAAATCTCAAAGGACCTACAAAATTCCCGACATATTTATTTAGTTCAAGGCTTTATTTTTTTAGCTAAGATAATTAAAACAATATTTAAAAACGTATTCTAAACAAGGATTATTGTAAACATAAATAGTAATTTTCAAAATATGCACAAACATTGAATCCTCTCGAATGTTATTAAAATCCTTTAATTTTTTTAATTCCTCCATTGACAAAAATTGGTCAAAAAATTCAAATATAAACATTTTTAGTCTAAATTATTTTTTGTATAGTTTACAATAATCTCACAAAATTTGAAGCCTCCTGGTTAAGAAAAATTCCAAAGTCATGATAACTTTTTTGTCACTAAACACATCCCAATGGCAAATTAAAACATTTTACCGTCTTATATCAAAAAGAATAAATAACTAGTTTGTCTTCATTTAAATTGATAAGGCGGTTTTTTTTTCTATTTCATCAAATGCTTTTGATATATTTTCTAATGTTTGCTAATTAATACATAAAACAAAAGTTGTATGCATTTATTAATCAAATAAATACTTAATTTTTAAAATATAATTTAATTTAGAATTTATACATTTTGTAGAATTTTCAATAAACATTCACAAAAAGAAGTTTTTAAGAATATGAATCATGTTATCAGAAAACCCATACCAACCATTTGTAATGATTAGTTCCACATGTACTTGTAAATCAAATTTCATGAATGCTATATTTAGTGTAGGAGGAGAAGCCTTTTTAAAATCACTTCATAAATTTTAAATGTGTTTCTTAAAAAAAATAAATGATTTGCTCTTTATGGTATTTTAAGCAGAAAATCTATTTTAAATAATACATGCACATAGGAGGCAAACAAAGAAAAATTATGAAAATAATTCCATTAAAAAGCAATTTGTTAACAGAAATATGTGAATCTTAAATAAACTATACAATAAGGCATGTATAATTCTTAATTTAAAATAATCTTTTTAAAATAAAAGAAGATATTGTTGACCGATTTAATGTTTTTGAATCCCATTGAAGACACGAATTGTTTACCGAAGAGGGGCATCTCTCTCTCACTTCCTTATCTCTGTTATTTCTTAACCCGGCACTTCTCGCGCAGGGTATGTCATACCCACCGTCTAATTTTTAAACGCTCCTTCAAAACTTCTTTGGAAAATGGATAGTTTCTCGTGTAGCTGACTTTAAGGTCATATCCTTTCGGGGGTCTCTACTTATAGGTGAATTCTAAATATATATTTTTGATACGGCCTTTTCTGGTATGTCATATCCTGCGCGTGAATCACATTACAATTCTAAATGCCTGATCACGTTTTAAATCTTTCTTATGCTGTGTCGTATTATTGTAGTCTTGATGAAGAAATGTGATAGTTAAGTAATTTAATAGATACATTACAACATTATTTTCGGATGAAGAAATCTCTTCGTAGTGATGATGAGGAAGAATTAATTGAAGAAATATAATAGCAAGTATGATTCCTCCACTAAAATCGATACATATATAGAAGAGGGAGCACTGTTGAAAATAAATATTTTATATGTATATACACAAAAACACTTGGGAAAAACGTAATTTTAAATGGGACAACTGTTACACATCTTATCCAGTTTTAAATGAACTTTTGAAAGAAAAAACTTGTTGGAAAAATAAATGGAAATTAAAAAGAAATTCGAAAAAATTTGAATTTAATGAATAGCGAAGTTTACTCCTTTATGTTCAGATTTAAAAAGATACAGATTAAACAAAAAAATTAAGATTCAGTGAATACATCGCATTTACTCACAACGAGATTAAAGGAGTGTATAAACATCGTACTGAATGCTAATATAAAAAAGAAACAGTACATTTATGTGAGAAAAATGTAATAAAAATATTGTATTTTTACTTTTCTTCTCCTTTTTAACTTTTGTTTACAAATTTTACGGTAAAAACAGAATATAAACACCCTTGGGTATGAGATACTCTACGTGAGAATTGTCGGTCGTTTTTTTCGCAAGAGTGATGCCGGGTTAATGTAAATACTAAGATAAGTAATTCTAAAGGTATCATATAATTAATGAACATAAAACATTTTAGTTTAAAAAATATATCTAAAAATTTGAATTGAATGTACTTAGGCATTCATAACATTCGAGACTTTGTCCATAAAATTATCATACCACTAGTAAGTAGACTGAAATTATAATATATTATATTTAATTAATGTTATATTTATATATATATATATTTTCCAGAAGCAGTCGGTTCTCTTCAAATTAAAATTATTTGTGGATGTAAATTTATTTCTTTTTCTCTAAAATTGGTTAGTTGGGCTAAAGTTTTAACTTTGAATCCAGTTGATGAAGATCTAATCATTAGGACATCTGCTAAACCATTTTAACTGCACTCTTGATTTTTTTAAGTTAAAAATTCAGAATAAATGTTAAAGCAAAGTTAATTATCTTGGTTAAATCTCTGTTTGGCTTATGAATTATTTTATATTAATTACGAATTTTTTTGAAAAATATATATTAGTAAAGATGCTTCTTTTGCAACAAATATACAGTTTTCGTACAGTATGCTTTAGTTAGGTGAATCAATATAAATTTTTTATCTTGAGGATACATACATTTAAATGTTTAGTATATAATTGCGTGCATATTTCCCAAAGCAGTTTCTATAATAAAAATAAGTGATCAGTTATTGTGTATGCATGCATGAAAATTTTATGGTAATGCGGGCATTATATTTGTAAATGTTGATATATAAATTAAATTTAAATGGATGTTATGCTTTTGAGTGATAAACGCTGAAGAAGCAGGGCATTTAAAAAAAACTTATTTTATTGAATAATATTTTGTGAGACAAGACAATTTTTAGATCAATGTATGAGAGACAAACTCTTAGGAAGGACTTTAATATTAATGCATTTATAATATTTATAAATAATTTTCAAATCTAAATTATATTTAAGATGGTTCATTTAAATTTCTCTGTTATTTTATTTTTTAATTGTGCTAAATACTAATACATTTGTACAAAATACCAACAATAACTTACAAACATTGCTACTAATACATTTACATATTAATAGTTCTTCATATATAAATATATTTTAGAAGGATTTATTTTTTAAAAAAGTTGAAGTCAGTTTAAGAAAGTTAAGATCATAAACCGAAATAATTATATTTTTGTGAAAGTTTGGTTACTACGTGCTCCTTCTTAAAATATCAAGGTAAGGTTGGAAGGGAAAATTAAATGAATTCTGGTATTAATGATTGACATTTTATAAATATGCTACTCTTAACGTCTTAAGGATGCAAATAATAATAATAATAATAATAATATTGGTTTTGAAAAATTCTTACATTGTGTTAAACATTCCGAATTGGGTTTTTACTTGTACTGTTTGTACTTTAGATGAAACACCTCATATTACTTTTGTACGAACTCTTCCATTATTGCACTTTAAGATACATCAAATCAACGCTCTGGGAATAAATGATGAACAGAAAGTGTATCACAAAGTAATCGGTTGTCAATCCAGGCATATATTAATCAGTCTATTTACATTAGTTATACCACGGGTTACAATATCTTTTCTAGCAGAAGCAGATAAGGAAAACAATGAAATATGTGGAAAAATTGTGCACAACTTTATTAATTCAAAAATTTATCGTAGAAAGATTTCTTGTTAACAGTAATAAAGGTATTGTAGCATTGGAAGGAAATATAAAGTGTTTTTAAAATTGATCTAAAATGATTCATTGAAAAGGAAAAATTAAAAATTCATATTAGAATTTTTAAAAATATGCATTATATCAGCATACATGAAAGCAGTGTTTTTATTTAAAATCATTATTTTCCGGTGTTGGTTACGGTGAGGCGTATTATTAGGAATATATTGTACATTAAATAAAAATTCAGGATATGTGTGTATTAAATTTATCAGAATAGTATTCAATTTATATGAATTCTATTTTAAAAGTGTTATTTAGATGTTCTATAATTTTCCATATTCTTAAATTTAAATATGCATCGATTTAATAAAAATTTTTGAAAAATATTTTTAAAATACCAAAACTATTAAGATAAACTAATAAAGAAGATAAGGTTTCGTATATATGTTCATTCTTTTTAAGTTAAATCTTGAAGATAAGATTTTAAAAAGCTGACTTGCATTTATTTAAAGTATTTAAATATAAATTTACAATGTTCAAGGTTAAAACTTTCCTACATTAATTAAGTTGTTCTTTGATTTTTTCGCAGTTTATTTGTAGCTTGCGTATCGTACTAATAAAAAAAAACAGAAATATGATTAAATGTTAAATAATTAGTATTTGTTTTATTTTTTATAGGACTTTTTTAATACTCTTATTATAAACAACACTCAGTGGTGCAACATCTCATGAGGGACAAGGCCTACTGTGTCCAGCTCAGTTTTCGTGACGTTCAGCACTGAGGTGCATGAACAAATATTCCGATCCGATGGTCAGTTTGGCACGAAATCTCCAGTGTTTAGCTCCCAAGCAAATATAAGGTACTCATTTATCTCTCCGCTGCAGGGTATGAAAGGCTGAGTCGACCTTATCCAGTCCAGGATTTGAACCCCGTACCTGCAGCATGGAAATACGGTATTCTACCACTCAACCACAGGGCTTCGTGTTGTACCTAATAGAAAAAATGATTTTTAATTCATTATCTACAAGGGCTATATTCTTTCTGCTGCCAGTAAATTTATTAGCTAATCCCACTTTGCAATTTTTGCAATAGAATTCACTGTAAAGGTTTCACCAAAAATAATTTGCAATGTATGAATGCAAAAAATAAAGTTTAATCTTTCAATCAACTAAAATATTTTTATATATATCAACTTGGTGAAAATTCAGTGTTAATCTTTGTTAAACTTTATACAGTGCTTCTCAAACTTTCTATATTCGCAACCCAATTTTTAATCAGAATTTTGATCACGCCCCCCCCCTTCCCCATACAATAACAATGTGTTGAATGTAGTAATAATATATAATACTTTGACGCTAAAGCTACAATACGACCCTAATTTTAAACCGTGCAAAGTATTAAGATAAGTATTAAATTTTGTGTTTGATAAGCCCATTGAAAAATCACTAGTAATTAATAAGCTTGTTCTTAGCTTAGTATTGGTACTTAGTATCAAATATATTGTGCCGTACTGATACATTTATAAGTATACCATATCAGAGTAAATATGTATTTTTATTATGTCAGAATACATTTTGTTTCCTTTTAGTAAATTAATAATTTTTTAAATAATCTTTTATTTTCGACTTTCTGATTCGTCGTACCCCCTTGTAGGGTTATCAAGCCCCACAGTTTGAGAAACACTGACTTAATATCAAAAAATTAAATATGTTGTGGCTAGAAATCATAAAGTAGGGTTGCCAACACATTACTGCTCTACTCTTACATCGTTATTGGATGGAGTTATTTTAAACAATAAAATTATGTTCGCCGTTATTTTCTTTAATTTGGAAAAATTTTTGTGTTCTGAAGTGTATTACTATGGCTGCTGTGAGATACTTATCTTACATTTGTTCCGTCTAAATTTATCCATGGAATGTATTTGATAAGAGTGATCGACAATTTCAATTGAATGTAATTTTTTAAAATGTATTTTCTAATATTTTGTGATTTGTAATAAAAATACTTCACCCCTCACAATTTTTTCAAAGACTGCCAAAAGTTACCTCGTGCGTGCAAACGGCAATTTGTACCCACTTAGAAAAAAAAAATTCGCAATCCTGTTTGAGTCATGTTTCGATGCTCCACCAATACAATTTTCCAAAATTTTGCTGTTTTATATTTCCCTCCAAAACTGAAATAAAAAGAAATAAGGGGGGGGATGAACAGAAGGAAGAAAAATAAAATATACCTAAAAAAAGAAAATGTCGACAGGAGAAATATGACATCTCCAAGATACAATACCAAAAAATTTTGACCACTTATATATGTCACCAGTCTTTTTCACCTTGGAAGTCTTTATATTTCTACAAAATGTGAAAGTAGTCCCCGAAACAGCAAGTTCTTGACATTTGAAATTGAGCATAATATAAATACAATTCTTTCATAAAAATGTAAAATTTGGTAATTAAGTTATTGAAAAGAGTTATCTGTAAATTATTTATTAGAAATCCTATATAGAAACAAAATTCTACGTACAAGTATGTAATCTGAGACAGAATAGGGATAAATAGTTTTGATTTCATGAAAGAAAACACAATGCATATGGTTCATGATAGAATTCTGAACATGATTTATTTATTGTACTTCATGTTTTTTTTCTGGTAACAATTTATTTGTGTGTGAATTAACTTTTTATTTTATTTTTTTTTCTGGAATTACTTATAAATGTACATAAAAAAAACAACTGCATTTTATTTGGCGACATTTAATTATTGATTACAACATCAGTAGGGTTATAGGCTATAAACTATATTATTTTGACCTTGGTAATTGACAGAATGAACAGCTTATATATATACTAGTATGGACAAAGAGATTGACTTAATCCTACTAAAGTTTAAAACGTAGTTGTGTGTCCTATTTAATATACAAAAATCCTTCAACGGTTCTGTTTCTATAAGTACAGGTCAGCAAATACTGTACCTAGTCATTTAAATCCTTTTCAAACCATGTATACATAGCATAATTTATACTAAGCCATTAAATTACATTCTATGCCTTTTAAAAAACTTCAGTATACAGTTTTTTGAAATTTCTTTTAACTTTTCTGGTATTAAGTCGGGTAAAATATTTACAATATCAAAAATTACATTTGTAAGTGTTTATTTTTCTTTTTCCAATACATATTATACAATACTATAAATTTTAACTAGTATTACTGGAATTAGAAATATTTTGATTTAAACTTTTTTGTAATACTTTTATTAGATTAAATTTTCTAACCTTTTTTAAAAAACACTTTGATTTTTTTAATTTCTGTATACCCTTAAAATTAATTTTTTTAAAATAAAATTTTTTCCTTTTTCAATTTTATCCTCCCTAAAATGTCGTTTTTCGTTAAAACCATTTTTTTTTTAAAACTTTTATTTTTAATATTTTTTCTTTTTTAAAAAAATTTTATTTTTTTCCCCGGGAAAAAAAATAAAGTTAAGGTTTTTAAAAAAATTCAATTTTTTTACAAAAAACGGTAAAAAAAAAATTTTTTAAATGGTTTTTTTTCCAAAAATTTTTTTTAAAAAACCCTTTACCAATAATGATATTTTAAAAAAAACCCAAAAAAATTTTTTGAAAAAAAATGGTTTTTTTAAAATTATTTTTCAGAAGTTCTAATTTTTTTAGGTTTAAAATTTTTCATTTTTAGGGAATTTTATAAAAAAAATAAAAAAAAATATCTTTAGTTTTGTTGTAGGTTAATAAAATTTCTTTTTTTTTGGTTTTTTGAAGAAAAACTATTATTATTCTGTATAAAAAAAAATTTATAAAAAATTTTAATTTATTAAAATTAAATTTAATTTTTTAAATAAAAATATTATTAAAACTTTTTATACAGTTTTACCCTTTTGAAAAAAACTTGGTAAAATTTTCTTAAAAAAAACCCTTTTTTTTAAAACAAATTTATTTAAAAAAAATTTTATATATTTACGATTTTTTTTTATTTTTTTTCCCAAAAAACTAAAATTGTTCAAAATTTGTTTTAAAAAAAATTGGGTCGGGAAGGGTAGGCAGTACCTTTCAGAAAATCTTTTATAAACAAAAGAGCCTAGAGAGGATACATTGTGCAATTCCAAGTTCTTCGTATACTTCAATCTGCAACACGAAATTTCCCGGGAAACCGATAATATCATCAGCTACTTTCCCAATCTTTACAAGCGGCCGGTGAAAATCAAAATTACCAACACCAAATAAAATTATTGAACAATTTTTTTTAAATCGTATTACGAAAGTGAATTGATTTTTCTTCATTTAGCATACATCACGGGATCTGAAGAAAATTGATAAAACAAAAAAGTAGAGAAAAATTAAAATAATTTAAAAGTAAAAAATTTTTTTTTTTAAAAAATTTAATATATTTATTGTTTTTAGATTAAAAAAGGGGATAAAATTTAAATCATTTTGAAAAAAATTTGTTTAAAAAAATTTTGGAAAAAAATTTAAAAAATCTTTTTCAAAATTTTCCTTTTTTTAAAAAGTTTTTATAAAAATTTTGCCGTATATTTTAACTTTACAAGGGGAACTAAATTTTTGAAAATTAATTTTTTTTAAATTACCAAAACCCCCTTAAATAATTATCCTTTTCTTAAAATTTTTCCTTTTTTCGTAAAAAAAATGAATAAAACCCCCTTTAATTCATATTTCAAAAATTCTAGGAGCCTCTTGAGGTGAGTATAAGGAAAATATTTTTATAAAAATTTTTCAAAAAAACTTTTTTTAAAAAAAAAATTATTCTAATTTAAATTTTTTTGCCAAAATATTGTATATAAAAAATTTTTTTATCAAAATGTTTTTAAAAAAAACAATTTTTATACATGTATTCTTATCTAAGTGACACTAAATATCATGAAAATTATCCATTTATGCGCTTTTGCAAAACCACGGTTCCGAACGTAGTCGGATACCTTAAACATAAAATACTTTTGTAAAAAAGTAAAAAGAAATTTCTTTATTTTATGAGGGAATAGATTAAGAAATTTTTTTTTTTCCCCCCTTTGTCCCTTTTACAGATAATTAAGTTTTGGAAATGTTATGAAGTAAATGCAATAATGCTAAAAAAAAAGGGACCTTAAAAAAAAATCCAAGTTGACTGAAAATAAATTCAGACAAGAGCTATGGGGAAAAATATTTATTCTTTAGAGATAAAATACAAAATTTCATCCACGATCTCAGTATTTTAATAGTCATTATCATCATGTTGACTGTATATATATATACAAACATACACATATAAGTAACGTAATTATGTTACGATTAATTTTATATTTTTTTTTCTTCTAAATATTTTTACCCCAAAAAAATTCCCCAAAAACCTATATATTTCCCCTTTCCTCTTTTTTATTTATTTATTATTTTCTTCCTATAATCATAACGTCAACAAACATATTCGACATGTTCACGGAAACAATATATAAATGCATGTATTTAAATAAATAATATTTCATACGGAAGAGAAACAAGCTTAACCTCTCGATGCGTAGTTATGTTATGAAAGTAGGTTTAAAAATTGCGTATGGTTTTATATTACATATTTCAAATCTGCATATTAAAACTACATTTTAGAGTTAAATATACAAAAAAGTTTTGTAAAAGAATTTTTATTTTAAAATATAGAGTTAGATCAAAAAAAAAAATAAAAAAAATTTTTTAAAAAAAAAAAAAAAAAAAACAAGAGAAGAAATGGGTTGAAAACTACCAAAAAAGTCGGAAAAATGCATATCAGTTGAAATCACAGGTGGAGCAAATTTTACTACATCTACTTTGCACGTGGAAATCGCGGGATGCGCAACGAGAGAATTAAATATGTGATACTACAATTATTGCATAGTATTAAAATAAAATTACTCTTCTTTATTTCATTATATTTGCGTATAATTACGTGAGGTTACAGAAATAGACGAACACTTATTAAAAACTTATTTCAAAACTCATGGATTTGACAAATTTCAATTGGTCTCAAAGTTAGATACCCATCTACACTTTACTATCATAGCAGCCAGTGCATCTGATGACGATGCATGAAAGTTAGAAATTAATTTAACTCGCAATTTATTAATTTCGTGATATTCTCTCCACCTGAAGTTATTAAATCAATCATTATATATGCGATCACATTTTCCGTTCGCTTTAATAAACTTTACAGACAGGATTCACTTTCTCACACTTCCATCATTATTTGGTATTGATTGCCTGAATCTAAATAAAGTAAGGCCGATCGAAATTACTTATTGGAAAAGTCAACGACAGCGCTTCATATATTAATTAATTTACCCGCAAGGCGTGTGGACGATAAATGTGCAACTGGGTTTTGATTCGAAATACTTCTTTCAAAATCGCTACACATGCGAGATTTTCTGCCATGTATCAGTATCCAGTCCATGAAATGGATTACATTTAAAAGGTGTGCCATTCCATGCTGCATTAAGCATCTGAATACCTTTTAAAACTTCCGATAAATCGTTTTTTTTATTAACATTATTTTATTTTATAGAGCAAACCTTTCTGAATGTTTTAAAAGAAAACGCGTATTAAGATATTCTCTATAGAACGTAAGCTATTGAGAAAATAAAACGAGCAGAAAAGGCTATATTTAAATATTGTTTACATTTTGGCTGCTCGGTGATATCTCTCATGTCGCAGTCTTCTGCTGTGTTTATTTTTTTTTTAACAATTTCATTCTAATTATAATCAAATACGTGAATATAAGCCTAAAATATTATCATAATTGTTCTGAATATTAACTACAAATTCTATTAACTTTACATAACTTTAACTTCTACCTTGTTTTGATAAAGTTATTTATAATTCTATACTCGCTCGTTTCTTTTTTTCTCAGCATATCGTATTCTAAAATAAGTTTTTGGAAAAATATTTGTTTTTTATGAACCTTTATATCATAAATTCTACTGAATCTGCCAAAAACCCATCAGGTAAAGATTCTAAAAAAGGAAGTTTACTGATAATATGCCCACGAGGTGCAATTCTGTACACAGTGTGCATGAATCCCTAAGCAACAGTGCATATGGAAAAAAGATTCAATTGCAAGATGTTGATTCATCCTTTATGGAAAATGATTACACTTAATAGTTGTGCTTAATAGTTACACTTAATATGTGTTCATATAAATGTAATATGTTTGATTTGCAGATGTTGATGGAAAATTTGATTGTAGTTTTAATCCAGTGCATGTATATATAGGCAAACTTATGTTCGACAATGTGCAGGTAAAATCATGGGTATAATATTTGAATGAACCAAAAATTTATCAGGTGAAGTAATGACATATACTTTATATAATGTGGATATTATCTGTAATATCATTCAAAAAATAAATAATGTCACAAAACATATATGTTACGCTATTTTATTTATTCCTTAATTTGATCATTAAATTAATGTTAGATAAATTTTGATAAACAATATTTCAGAATAGTTGTCCCAGATTGTGTTAACGCATATGCGTCCTTTTTGAAATTTGAAATAAAGCAATCAATATTTATAGTTGTTTTCTTTCAATTAATTTGTGGAAGCCGTAGCGATATTATACACAGCATCATTTCTGAGAGGTGTGTATTAGAGTTCTGGTTCATACACATTCTACTATATAAAAATTTGATGTAACGTAAAATCCGGCTTATAACGCACGCTTTTAACACAAAAAATGAGGTCGAAATTTAGGGGTGCGCGTTGTAAAATGAATATATATTTTATAAAAAAAGATAGTTTCAAAAACAAAAAAAGAAATATGCATAAGAAAATACAGACTTCTAAATAGATCGGACTATTGTCTATTTGAAAGAAACGACGTCCCCCAAGAAATTAAAGGTTCAGATTCTAAAAATATGCTTTTTTTCAAAAATTTAAATAATACCTCAAAAAATGGTTTAAAAAAAACATATCAGCATTATACATGAAATTTTCCCTTTTTTTCGAAAAAAATGGGGTGTTGTTGTACGGCAAAAATCCCTAAAACAATTAATGCAGCTTAAAAAGTATGGGGGGGTTTGCCGGTGCGCACTATACGCCGGGTTTTTTCGGTGTTAAATCTGTTGAAGGAAATTTACGTATGGGATTGTCGCTCGAAGATAGAGTGGCTGCTCATATATTGTCTCCGCCACTTAACAGTAGTTCAGAATTAAAAAAACGTCCAAATGCCCTTTTGTGTCATCCAGTTTGGGTGAATCAACGAGCTATTGGGGTACTACAGAACAAAAATCCCAAAGATTCTTTATTAATAGTTTTTTTTTCCAAAGAACGACGTAAATAAATGACCACAATATCTTAGATAAATTACAACAAAAATAATCAATTGCTGAAGCTAAATTAATACAAAATAATATTTATTTTAAAGACATTACCAAATATATGTAATTTTAAGCCAACTTACTGCTTTACATGTTTGTCTTGAGTTTTAAAAGGAGATTCTAGTTTGAAAACAAGATTAAATAGAATATACAAAGATGCTTGTTTATTATTCTTCATAAAAAATTTACATGTTATTTCAAAAATCACCTACCCCAAAACTGTTTAAAACATTCTGAGAACAAAACAATGGAACCATTTTAAACGTTTTGAACGCCTCGTCAGCTCATTTTCAGCAATGCGAAATGATAAAGTCAGGAAGAAGTTATTAATCCATCAATTAGATACCATGCGCTTGAATCGCATCTAGTTTAACATGGTAATTAATAATATCCCTATCGATTAATACTGGTTTCGCTTTAGAGTGAATTGAATTACGCTATTTGGAGATGGATCTGATTTAAATACACAGAAGTTAATTTACTACAGGCAATTGCCGTCCACTATATCTCTACAATACTATTAGATAACAAGTAGAGATAGACGTCTATAAAAGATATATTGTGGATATTTTCATATCCACAATATTCATTTAAAATGTATTTAAATGGTAAAAGAGGTATCAAGTAATAATTAATTAATTTGATCTGTCAAAACATACTTTAAGATCATAAATTAAAAATATTTTGATGATAATGAGATTTTTAAAATCATTAACGCTTTTTGTTCTGTTCTATTGTTACTGATGACACCTGGTCGGCAAATGTCAGATCGAAGCAAACGAAATTCATCATGGCAAAAGGCCAAGGGACGTATGTCGTTAGCCGTTTCTTTGAGCATCATACGTGCTCGTTCCCATCCCAATTTTGGGGACTACATTTGGGGGTGGGTCAAGGACATCTCACATCACATTTCCTTCCACCAACCTCACGAAGGACTTAGGCTCTACGGCTATTTATAGTACCCCCATGCCGCAAAAACACTATACATTTACAAATATCATGTCTTCTGCGGGATTCGGACCCAGGCCATATGGCACGCAGTTGCGTTGCCAAACCCCTTTTTACCTGATGGACAGCTTATTCCGTTATAGTATCATATATGAAAAGAAAAAAAATAATGGTAGAAAAAATAGCCTGTATACATATATAACGGCTATGAATTTTAATTATAATTCTGTGAGCTGTTTGGGGTAATGAAGCTATAGTGTTAAACAAAGATTATTATTTACAAAACCGTAATTTAGAAACAGGATTTAAATGACTAGGATGGAACGTGAACTTTTTAAATTTTTTCCTTTTTGCTTTGATATCCCCCCAAAGGAAAAAAGTTTGTTACTTTTTTGCAAATATCGTTTTTAGTTTTTTAAACATTTGGTAAAATTGGGTTTCGAGATTTTTAATCAGTGCTGATACGGATTATTCTAGAGTTCGTGATCTTGCAACACAATTATGGATGTAACTGTAATTTTACAACTGCATATCAGTCACATAAGGAACAGCTATGTGCTTTACTTTAAATTAATAATAGCTCTCAAAGGGCTTAACTTGTTCTTTGTTTCAAAATCGACTCCGTTTAATTAAGGATAAAAAGCTAATTTTTCATGTCATTGTTATTTTTTTTTAAATATCACATTTTTTTAATAGAAATCATTAAATTAATACGATATATATATATAATATATATATATATATCGCTTACCGTATATATATATATATATATATATATATATACATATATATCGCTTACCGTATATATATATATATATATATCACTTATCATTAGCTGTCTTGGGATATCAAATTAACAATGATGAAATTATTATCCGCTGCTGGACAGATAGCCTATGCTTCAACCGAAAGAAATAGCATTTTAAAGAACAGGTGTATAGTGCAGGGAAAAAAATCTAGAAGTTCTTCCCTTTTTAAATGAAACTTTTTTTTAAAAAATTTTAATGTACTTTTTTAAAAACCAAAAAATAGTAAACGTAATGACACCTTTTTTAAAAGGGGGAGAATGTTTGATGTAAAAAAAACCCCCCAATCTCTCCAATTTTCTGAATAAAATAGATCCTCACTGCTTAGAAGGTGAGCAACACATTATTTTATTATTATTGCCAGAATTTTTATTGACATAAAAAGCTCGTGCTGCAGTTAAGTTTGCTTCTTTTCAAAATCAGCCATCTCCAGAAGGTTAAATTGAATATAACTCCGAAATTACCCCTTAGAAACGGAGAAATTTACAAAATTAATGTAATCACACCGCAAGTGTGTCCCACAATCAGTTTGAATAATATATTCAAATTAAAAGAAAAAATAAATCTATACGGTTATAAAATTTAGCAGAGGTTTATCACTTTTATAAAAATATAAATATGGATTTTGTAACGATGTATATACCAAAATTTGTTTTATGTTTTTTATTATAAAAATTTTTTGAAAATTTTTTTATCAATAAATAATGCTTTTCAGCTCCATAATTATGATCTAGGTAAACAAACTATTCCTAAATTATTTTTTTTAAAGATATACTACTTTATTAAATCATTGGATAAATTGGTTTAAAAAAGTTAATAATACAATAGAAATAAAAAAATTGTTAACTGTGTAGAAAATGAATCCTTCTGATAAGATACGCGAGAAATAAAATAAATTATGTATTAATTTATTTTATTTCTTTAATCAATTTGCTCGTGAGATTGCAGAATTTAGTTAATAAATTTAAGTTAACGGATCTATTTATCTATGAAAAAAGACAGTTTTCCAAATTTAATTTTATAGAGGAAAATATAAAACCTTTGAATTAATATAAAGCCTTTATTTATTTACACATATCATTAAGATATTGTTCGAGAAAAAAGAAATAAATAGAACGAAAATGTATACTGTTTGAAAGTTTAACTACGAATACGCGAATAAGGCCACTTGTAAAACACATCTTCGAAATTTATTCGATGTAGGTTTTGCTTTCTCAAATAGCTTCGTATAGCGGAACTGATATATTTTCAATTTCTTGGATTTTAAATTCCTCTTGTTTGTGTGGTGTGGGAATCAGACGTACGCATTACAATAATTCGCGTATTACATCTAGTTCAATAATAATTCATAAATAATTAATCAACCAAGCAATATTTATTTTATATTTAGTTTGAAATGTGCAATATATATGTATTGTTTTTTTATCATAAATTTCTACTATTAATGGACTGCTGTACATAATAAGTAAACATTAAGTAATGGAATTATACAACACTTCATAGAGATTATTGCACACATCGCTTAAAAATGTATTTTCCCCTTATCAATTTGAGAAAAAAAAATATCGCAAAATGCAGTTTATTATAATATGCAGTTTATTCTTATTTCTTCTACTTTCTTCTTTTCATATTATAACGTTCTTCCAAAATTTCAATATGTATACATTACGGAAGCGCAATAATTTTTACCCCCCAAACGTCCCAAAACGGTTTTTTTTTTAAGCGATGATTGAAATTTTTCATATCCTGAATGTTAGAGCTTTCATTGCTTTTCGCAAAAGTGTGAGAAGTTTATCTTGTGTTCGTAAATAGCAATTTTTCCTCTGATGGAAAGGAATTTCGAATCCTCTCTCGAAGGTTTTCCTGATGGTCCATAAATCATGTTATACCTACACAATTCCAAAACTTCTACTCCTTTCTTGTCCTCTTCAGGATTCTAAAGATGAAATTGAAGGATAAAAAGTATGCAAAAAATATCGAAGACATGAATAGAATAGCGATCCGCGGTGGAATGTGACATTTCCCAGATGAAGTATCAAAATTTTTCGGGCCACTTTATAAAGTCTCAAATCTGTCCCCTTTAGGGGGCTCTTTTTTGATGCGTTTTGATTTTTTTCCTTTTAAAAAGAGGGAAAAGGAAATAAAATATTTTGAAAAGGGGATAGGGAAATATTTTTGATATCCGTACTAAAACGAATTGGTAAAACTCGATGTTTTGCTGTGCTATTTTCTCTTGCTACTAGGCCTGTAGTAGAATCAGGGGCATAATCGCAAAAAATTGAGTCAGTGTATAATGTTTTCCAATTATATTTCCACTAAAGAACTCTTATGCAGAGGGGATGATGCCCTCGTGGCTCTAAGTTCTCACATTACCGTGGTGTGAAAGTCAGAGACAGGAAATCAAACCCAGATGCCATCCTCGTCAATTGGCCGTGGTTCAAAATTACAAGGTCCATCTCTGACAGATATCTTCCCTTCTGAGTACGCTAAAAGAAGTTTGGTTCCAATCTATCATTAAAATTCAATTTATTTTAAACTAAAATCATGTATCAATATTTTAGTTTAAAATAAAGCCGTTCCTTGATCAAATTAATCAGATGAGACTGGATTGCTATTTTTATTCACTCACAAGCAGTAGCTCTCAGGTAGAGGAAATTCTCCCGTCTGCAAACTCGTAATTTTTTTTCGTTCCGGTTCAAATACAAGAGAATATATACGTTCAGTTCCGATTTTTTCCGCCAAAGATAAAGGTCTTAAGTTCAGTTCCGAATTATATAATACTTATATATATATATATATATATAATATATATATATATATATATATATATATATATATATTATAATTCAACATTATCTACATTATATTCTATATTTCAATTGTATTCAATAGTTTTATCATAAACAAAAATGCAATTATATGGTTGGCATGCGATGCTCATAATTATATGGCTAACGCTAATTTAAAAAAAATCGATAAATTAGTTATGTTAACAAAATGACTTAAATTTTCGAGCCGAAATAAACCAATATTTTTTCCGGCTCAGTAGTGGTTTCTTTTCCAACTAAAATAACGGATTTTTTCGTTTGTCGGTTCATTTCCCGTTCGAAGCCCTGTTAAATCCACAGGACTCTAAAGTAGAACTCGATAGACTAAAAAAATCGTGTTTCCCTTTCAAACCCTTTTCATCCCCCATTGACATCTTTTGGTCAGTGACCTCCCACTTCCTGTAAACGAGAGATTGCTCAATGTAATACAATGTCTTGGGGAATAGGGAGTGCTTAAGCTGAAAAGTGTCTAAAAATGAGATGTTGACACATTTTTTTTTCAAATTGCGAATTTGTTTAAATATTTGTTTTTCTTTCTTTTTTTTAAAAACTATATGTGTTTCATTTTTGTGTACTATCTTTTTTTGACTGTATACTTCTGGTTATAACATGCTAATTATTTTTGTTATTTTCGACTATATACTTGAATCTTTGAATATTACTATATAAGCGAAGTAAAGTTAACTTTGTACACTTCCGTAAAAAAAAATTATAAAAGATTAAAAAATGTGTTCAGTAAAAACTGAATTCATAGGTAGATGCATTCTCATGGAACTGGTTTGTAGCTCTAAGCTCCCTCGGCAATTGGGTTCCTTTGGACAATCCACAAATAGCTCTTATGTAGTTTTATAATGTGAAGTTAAGAACCAGTCTTTTGAGAGTCGAGGTTAAAAACACTGAGAGGGAAACAACAACAGTCATTGAGGCATTGACATGACAGACAATTTCACATGACATTTTTTTTTCAGATAAAGTTCACCAAATTCTATTACCAAAATGGAAAATTTAAAATGATTATGGAGATAATCAAATTTCATCCATTTAATCTTCTTGCTGTGAAAGTACAATTTTTGAATTTTGCATTATTTAACTGGCCCTTACATAAAAACGATCATTGTTAGATATTTGAGTATATATTAATTGTTTTAGTGAAATAAGTAATAAATAAGTAAAGCAAATAAAACATAAGATTTGAAAAAAAAAAATGTAATGATAAATAACAAAAGAAAACGAACCTATGTAATAATATAGAACATATAAAATTAAATGTACGATTTATAAGATATGATATTTTGTATTATTATTGAAATTCCGGAATTACAGAAGAAAGTGTAGCTCACACAAGATGAAATACAAATGGAATGGAGAGATAAAGAAACATAGAGAGAAATGTAAGCCACATTTATGACTTTCAAACTGACAGGCAACACAAAAGTAATTTAAGAGTTTAAAGTAAAATTTAGAAGCTGCAAATGAAACTGATGAAGCTAGATACAATATGAAGTATTGGTTTCTATTACTTTAAGTTATGTACGAATAAATTTAATACAATGGTTGAAATAGTTGCGATTTTTATTTACAATTGTGTGTAAAAAATCCATTTTGAAATAAAATATTAAATCTAGTTCACTTAAGCTGTTGTAGATGTAGGAAATATTAGGTTCATTCAAATGAAAACCAGTCAGTGCGCCTAACTTTACATTACACGTAAGGTGTCACTACGTAACTGCGTGTATGGTGGCACCATCTATCGGTAAAGATGCTGACGCGTATTCAATGTTTGACGTTTCATAGCGACTGAGTAGTTTCACGCCGAATAGATGTTGGTGTCACAAGTTATTCTCCACTACTAAACACGCAAGAGAGTAAGAAAGAACAAAGAGGAGTTACTCGATTTTTAGCGGCGGAGGGAGTTATAGACGTCGGAAATGCATCGACGGATGAAGGCTGTGTACAGTAAGTACAGCATGTGTCGTAAAATTGCTGTGGAATGGCGCAGATTCTTTGAGGGGTGCGAGTTACTGGAAGACGTTGTTTGACGTGGACAGGTACATCATATCATCCAACCGGAAGTGATTGCGGAAGTGGACAACCGCAAAACCACCATGGATGAGTGCCATCGGCTGTTGGGTATTAGCGTGAACACCACTCACAACATAATGCATCAACACTTGAACTTTCGAAAAAATTATCCGCAGTGGATTCCCGACCAACTGACCACCGAACAGCGCAATCTTCGAATTTCTCTGTATTTGACTCATCTGCAATGTTATCATGATTAGGAATACGGTTTTCTGTTTCAATTGTCACTAGTGACGAAACATGGGGTCACCGTTTTGAACCCAAAAGAAATCGTCAGAGCAAGCAGTGGAAACATATAACTTAACCACCTCCAAAGAAATCAAAGGCCAAGAGCACCAGTTCTAGTATGGTCATGATGGTAAGGTTCTTTTATTACCACAAGAGACCTCTGCTTATCGAGTTTCCGGAACGGGGAACCACCATCAATGTCCAGCGCTATCAATCCACTTTACAGAACCTTAGACGAGCCATCAAGTCGGAACGCCCAGGCATGTTGTCCAAGTGCGTTATTTTCCTACATGATAATTGTGCTAACAGTTTTGAGTATATGTACTGCATGTAACTACATTTTTGTGTTAATAAAATCGTTACTGTTACTTTCCACTTGTGATCGGGTTTCCTTTGAATCCGCCTTATGAAAGCCAAAGGAGATGTAAGGATACAATATGGAAAGCGA
Source organism: Trichonephila inaurata madagascariensis (assembly GCA_019973955.1). Taxonomy (NCBI): domain Eukaryota; kingdom Metazoa; phylum Arthropoda; class Arachnida; order Araneae; family Nephilidae; genus Trichonephila; species Trichonephila inaurata. The sequence continues at coordinate 73,594 of BMAV01015786.1, read as the reverse complement.
ATATGGATTCACTGTAAACAAAGTAACTTAGACTGAATTAAAAATCTACTTGCATTAAGCACGAAAACTGCACAATTTACAATCAATGAAATAAACTTTAATGTTTTAATTGTATATACACACAAATATTGTTTCAACTATAGCAATATTTATAAAGGCTTCTATAGAAAATTGTGACAAATTAAATTATTTATCATAGAGATAATTAGAATGAAGAAACACATAATTTGTTGAGGAAATAATTGTTAAATTTATTTAAGAACTACTTTAATGCAAAAAGAATAAATAATGAAATATATTATTTAACTAAATTCAAATTGTGCCAAACCCCTTTTTGCCACAATCATGCAATAGAAATCCAAGACTAATCATCAGTTTAACAGCTGACATAACAACCTATAGACATTATACATTCGACTATTAATAAAATAATTAAACTTCTAGATACAGCTTATTATCAGAAAGGTTTCTTTGTATTAAAAAAACTATATACTTCATAAAAAATTATCACCATTTATTGTGGATCAAACAAAGCATACTCTTTTCAAAAGAAAACTGGTTTATTCTTCGAAATGAAAATTGAAATTTCATTGATTAAAAGAAAGCATGAAAGCAGGAATTGGAAACAAAGGAACCAGCAAAGAGTGTTTGTGACAAAACCAATTAATTTGAAGTGCGATATGCAGAGAAAAACCGATCCAATTTTGATGAGAACATGTTTCAATTAATTCAGTGATGAAGGAAAGGACTTAGCTAAATTAATAAAATTCTAAAGGTTATTTCTAATGAAATTTCGAAAGATGAATACTAAGAAATTTAATTATAATTTCTAAAACTAATGTAATTTGAGAATGAAACATGTATTTATTCATTTGATTATGATCTCTCTTGGGGTATCATTTGTATACATTGATGAATGGATCAATTATAGTTCAATGCATTTTAAAAGGTAAACATCAGAAGAAATAAATAATAAACAATTTAATATTTCCTTCCTACAGTTGGAGAAATTATTATAAGTATACCGTAACTTTTTTTTCCTTCTGTTCGTATGTATAAATAAGTCAAATGCTACAAAATACGATTATTTCAGCACTTAACTCTTTCCTTTCTGAATGGCTCAACAGCCCAGGGTTAGCCTTTGCCTTCTCATGAAGCCTTTTCCATTCCAGCATTCTTCCTGATGTTGTTCTCCAATTCTTAATTCTCAAAACTAGGAGACCTTTTTCTGGGTCATTAATTCATCTAAAAAGTTGCATGCCCATTTTTCGAGCGTCAATTGTTTGGGCATTGAAGACTTTTTTAGTAATGCGGTCTTCGCCCATTCTGACAACGTGGCCTGCCTGTTTAGTGGTTGCATTCCGATGAAGGTAACAATTCTAGATTATTTATATGATTGATAGAGCCAGCACACATTTAGTTTGATAATAAGCATATATATTCTAATAAATGATACTTCCAGTATAATAAGTATACAAAAAAAATTATTTGTACATGGAGATGCTGTAAAGACTATTGAAATGTTTAATACTACAAAAATTATTGCAATTTCAAAAAAAAAAAAAATTGTATTTTTTTGTAAATAATCATTTTAGTTGAAAAATTTATTATTACATGCAATGATAATGATGAACATATCTTATTGCCATAATATATTGTACACTAAAAACTATGTATTATGTTTTAATTTCTTTACAATAAATTATCATCTGAAATATCGTACTCGAAATGTTATAATTAATAGTATTACCAAAGAGATGGATGAGCTGTTGTTTCTTGTTTTCTTCCCATTATTGAAATAATTTATTTATTTAACCTTGGCACGTATTTCTGAGACATATATCAAATAAAAAAGGGGGAAAAGTAATATATCTATCATTTTTATATTCTTGTAAAAACTAATAGGCATCGTTAGAATTTTTACTCAAACTGTTTCAATTATAGCAGACATGATATCAGAATGCTACAAAATCTTATATATATATTAACAAATAAAATTCTCCAACGTTTTCTATATATTATCAGAATATATATGAGCATAAAAATACTTAAACCTTTTTCACCATCGCTCTTTGAATCAAACCTTTAAAGAACAAAAGAGGATACCTTTTAACCAAAATTCCACAAAATCTATTAAATGGCCTTACAAAATTTAATGTGATGAACTGTGCGAAGTAAAAACTAAGACCACAAATTCTTTATTTACGATTTGAGTGTAAATCCATTAACTCCTCCAATAAAATAAATAAACGTTTTATCACACTGTCTTCTTAATAAATAATTAACGTTGCACTAAAATGTCTTTCGAAATGAAAGTACATTTCGACCTTCTCAGAAAAGAGACATAAATGCCTATTTTGTCTGATTTAAGATTCGTCATCAGAAATATGGCAGGTTTGAGTCACCTTCATCTTAAAAGGGATTTAGAAACAAAGAGATGAAAGGATAAGATAGGTGGATATAAAGTATGACAGTCATAGGGAATAATTTCTGAGGACAGTTGATCAAATGGAGGCTTTTTTGATAAAATTACCGCTTAATTATTCAGCTTATATATACACACGAAGTATTTCTTTTATTATCTTGCAAATAAAGGAAATTAAGAGGATTTTCTGTCAGCACGAAAATAACTTTCTTTTCTGTTTGATTTCTTACTTATAATAGTTACTGACTACTTACGTAGAAAAGTATAAATACAATGGTTTATTCGAAGATCGATTCATAGGTAAACATCTTTCTTTCCTGGGGGATGATTCGAACATAGATGCCATTAAAAATGCTGTATGCAGAGACGAAAGCCCATTCAATCTACCAAGGCTCAACAAACGTTGCTCAGAATTGAAAGTATAGAATGCGGATTGATAGATATAGATTTGTTCTAGTCACAGTGCACCGTAGTCAAAATTACGAGATTCCTCGCTAATAGCTTTAGAGTGCTATGCTAATAGACAACAAATCAGTCAATTAAATAGTTGTATTAACCTTGTAATCGCTTAATGGTAAATCATTTGATTTTCTGTATTAAATAGTTTCCATTGATTGATGCTCCGTTCTATTAATCAATTAGTTACTAGCTCGATTGTATTAATTTGTATCTAAGGATATATATATATGAAAAACGATAAATAAACAAAATTTATTTTAAGCATAATAATTCGCTGCTTATTTTTCCAGGTAGTGTGCAGATTAACTAGCTATACACTGCACTCACACACACACACACACACACACACATACATATATATATATATATATATATATATATATATTTAATACTTTCAATTTAAAAATATACGGAGAAAAATAAACATATCAAGAAGTGATACACAATGAAATTTCTTTCATGACTTTCATAAATATAGGAAATAATATATCCTTAAGCGTTTGAATTTAATGTATACATTATTTTCAAAAGAAATTTAGGAACTATTTAAAAATACTTGTTTTCCTACACACATATTATTTCCATTTGAATAATAATATTTTGAAAAATGGGAAACAATTTTCGATCAGAGTTAAAAATTGAGAAATAACTTAACACAATATTACTATTATAGTGCAAAATGAGTTAATTTTCTGTATAAGAATTCAATAATTATTAAATGAGCTAAAATTACAATTGTCTAAAGTATACAAATTTATCTCGTATATTCAAATGTCCGAATAAGAGACTGATTAATTTACATGTACTTATGCCAATTCATTCATATTCCCAGTTTTTAATTTTTTTAAGAACAAGTGATAATTTATTTCTAAGAAAAAAGTACCCTTTATCGATAATTTAGTCATAAGTGCTATTTAAATTAGTACAATAATCAAGTTTTAATTTGTTGTGTGGAAGGAATTACAACATATTTAACGAATATATGTTTTTAGTGTTTTATGAAGAAAACGTTGACACACATTCTGCTAAAATTTATCTGTTGACATTTATATTTTCTTACTTTAATTTAAAACGAAATTGAGGCATTTGGATAAATACGCATTCACATACATAACGCATTTTATTCTTAATCAATAAATGTCTTTTCTTTACTTGAAATGCTTAAGAATTTAGAAAATAGCGTTTCGAACGAATCATATTTTTTTCCAAATATTCTATATGAATTAATTGGAGAATGTCAAAAATCCAATTTCACTCAAATTCAGACTAAGTTTTTAATCACAGGTGACATACATTTTCCAATCTAAATAAGAAAAAGAAGATAGAGGATTCAATATATTTGAATTAGTGAAAGAAAATATATATAAAATTAGCACAATACTCTCGAAAAATAATAAATGAGAATGTTCCTCAAAAGATTAATTGTTTTTCATTTATTTTAAAGTATTATATATTCATTTTTGGCGAATACCTTTAAAATCTTAAAGTAAATCCAATTTTTTTTTTTAAAATATGTTTTAGTCTTTTTCACTTCAATAATTATATTAAAAAAGTATAAATGCTATATTTTCTCATTCCTTATCCCTCCAAATACATTTCAAGCATCTCTGCGAATACAGTTTGTTTTAAACTTCAGAATTTCTAAATATATATATATTACACAATTATTATAAATATTTTATTGAGCTAAATTTCCTTGTGCTTCATGTTACTTAAAATAAAATCCGAAATATTTCAGAAAAGTAGTAATTTTGAATTTCAAATTGTAATATTTCAAGTCATTTAAAAACCCTAATTCTTAAGTATTTAAAATTGAAGAATACTTTTAAATTCATTTGTGATATAATTTTCAGTCTTGCTCTAAAAATTTGTAACTTTGATTTAACTATTGTTTACTGAAATAATTTAATCCCTTAATATAAGGGAAAATATTAATGTACAGTTACCACAACGAAGAATCTTCTCGAAACGTATATGAATAAATGGAAACAAACCTTTCTGTTTCTATTGTACTCTAGGTACACATAAAGTAAAATATACAATCCACACAGAAAATAAATTTAACAATGCATTTCTGAAATCCCAGCTTTACCACAACATACCGTGAGCTTTCAAGTACTACTAACAAAAATTTATGAATTCTTATTTTCAAGTGTTCATAAACTGTAACTGCTTTCGAAAAAGTTTTCACTGTTGCAAAAATGTACCGCTAAAGTACTTCTTCCAAAGCAAAATTTCCAAAACGGGAAATGTTATTCACACATATTTTTAGAAAGAAAAGCATTCTTTCTTTTGTCTGTTTCTAAAATGCATAATAAACATCAGCTAGTCATAAACCTGGAAAATTTACACACGGAAAATGGCGTTTTGTATTTTTATTTTATCCCAAAGGTTTTCTCCCAATTTCATGATTCAATTTGCGCTAACGGTTTCATTGAATACATTATCTCCTTAGAAAAAGTTATCGAAAATTAAAAAAAAAATCAACTAGTTTGAATGTTAAAGCTAGTTTTCAAAGATATCTTTATTGTATTTATCTGGGATTTATTTCCTTCTCTTTTTATGCTCAAGACAATATGAAAAACATATTTTTACACTTAATATGAATTTAGAACATTTAAATGGATAGTTAAAGGAGTATATCTCCCATATCTCGATAATGGTTCATGAGTCAATTTTTTTTTCTTGATAATAAAAGTATTTGATCTAAGAGCATGAGTTTCATTGGAGGAAAACTTGTATCAATATATAAATATTTGTTTTAAGTTTTAAAGGAAAAATCTCTTTTTAATGAATAATCCAGTTTATCAAAATTATATTGTATTTTCTCAAAACCAAAGCCATTTAAATATATATATAAATATCACTTGTTTGTTATCTGTATGCGCCGCTTGTTTTTGTAAATAATAATGAATTAATAACTACAAGAGGTATTGATTTCAATTGCTATTGTACAAGTTGACAGATGTAATTGGCATACACCACAATATTATTTAAATAATTTTTTAAACCAACATGGGTAAATTTTGCATAAAATAGTATTGGTTTCTCATCAAAAACGGTAAGTTTCATGAGAAAGTTAGGTAATGAGCTTCACAGCAGCTTCACTATGCATGGCATGGCACTGCGTGGGAGTTTAATGATTGATCCACTATTTATTAAAGTCCCCTTAGAAATAATACTAGGACTATTGGCAATGAAAATCTTATTTTTGAACAAGGGTTGTTGAAACAAGACGACGCCTGAGCTTGTACCATCTCTCTTAGTTTCACCCTTACCTCAATGTTAAAATCATGAGTGGCGGCAGAAATAACGTGCATCAATTCACCTACACCAGGGGTGTCCAACGTGCGGCCCGTGGGCTGCATGTGGCCCGCCAGTACGTAAGTTGCGACCCGCCGACTCTTTTAATAATTTTTAACAGTAACGTTTGATTTTACTATAATAAATTACTTTTTTTTAATAAATTCCCAATTGCATTATGCATATCCTTTACTATGGATGGTGCATGATTCTCTGTGTGTGCGACTTTAATTTATCCTCCTCCTTTTCTGTTTGGAGTGTCCAAAAAGCAAGAGAGGCAGTCATAGATATTTTTAAAGTTTAAAAAAAATTATTCAGGAGGGTTAAGGTAAAAGGCAATGTATACTTAATCGTTTGAGAATGACAGCACAATCAAAGTTCAACAATGAGTAACGAAAGATCAATTCAAAAGGAACTCCGCAATTTTCAAGAAAATGACAACTGTGTTATTTTAAACATTATTTAAGCACTTTATTATTATATTATATAAACATTATTACATTATTTATGTCTGTATTTATGACAAATAATGAAAACAATAATAATAATTCATTTTGTTTTAAATTTTCAATCCAATAAATGTTTTTTCTTCCCAAATTTGATATATATGTACATATTTTTATGTGCGTCCCGCGAGAATATAATGTTTTTGTGAAGTGGCCTGCAAGGTCATTTGGGTTGGACACTCCTAAACTACACGACGAATTTTCAGTTACAGAACCATGGCTTGATGGGGGAAAATGGGTACTCAGGTTGTACGTTCAAGTTGCAGTTTGGGAATTTATTGACCAGTTTAAGTGCAATTGTTATCTTCATTCTACTGTCAATGAAACGCATGATGCAATTTATTATTACTATGTGCAATACATTTAGAGCCACAATTTTTTCAAGAATTTTCTCTCAGCATACTTGCAATTGTAGTATTTCATTGGCATGGAAATATGGATAGTAGATCATTTTTGTGCATTTATAAGTGATAAAAAAATTACTAGAACTGCTGCATGTAGATGAAGTTATTGGCGTACACTTCGAAATCGTGTCGAATTGACTGACACTTACATAATGTTAAGCATGTTTCGAAAAAGATTTCTTCCATTTTCATCGCATGTTTATGAACCATTCATTCCATACCTACATACTGCGGTGTACAAACTGATATTTACTGCTCTACAGCAATTCAAGTTTAAGCAAATCAAGTAGCTAACACAGCCTGGTGGTGTTCCGGCCAAGGTTTCTTCTCTATTTAACCATGGTACAAAATTACAGTATCTGTGGACTCTAACCCTTCTGTTGATCTTGGTGGAACCTTAGTAAACTTATTATATAAAGGAAATCTCGTTAAAGCTAATGAACTTGTAAGTTATCAATTTTCAGCTGTTGAGTTTCTGGAAGTTTTGATAGTAAAGTGTAAGATCAGGTTTTGTACTGGTTAATAAATCACGGATCAAATTAAGAAAATTTATATTACAAATATATGTTGTGTTACTTTGTAACACACACGATGTTTATTCGTCAGTTACCAATTTGATGAATTGTTAATTGACCCTATTTACCATTTAATAATTTGGAGGAAAGAAAAATATTCATTGCCAAAAGACTTTATGTTTGAAGAATGTGAATAGTTTTGATAAATTAATTCCACATTTAACAAAGAAAGATAAAGGAAACTTTGGTTTGATTTGCTATTTTTTTTTTCTGTCTTTGACCATCCTAGCATCATACAATCTATTCATTGGAGACGGTCTTTGTTGATTTGAATCTTGTTAAGAGTCAAAAGGAGATGTATGATTTCACATATCATTCACCACACATCACCAAATTGTCCTTTCCAGGTTTAATACGTATTAACCCTCTAAGCGTTCTGCACTTAAAATCTTGCCATTCTGGAGATGCTTCAAAAATGCACCCACATATATTTTTTTGCTTTCAGGTGGGGTTCTCAAAAGCGGTTGAGCCGTATTTTTAAGAATGCGGCTCGGCCGCTTTTGGGAATTTTGCTTGAACGAAGAAAAAGCATATCTGGAAAGGCGGAATTTTACGTGCAGACCGCTTGGAGGGCTAACCTTACCAGTGGCATCAGGACACTAACTCATAACCCGACAAAACCCATGTCAACTACCAGTTCGGGACCACAACCAATCAGTTGCTGCTGGAATGAGAATAGTTGTTAAGAGTGAGATATTAAGAAAATTGTTACCACATACGATAGAGTTTTGAAAAGTAGGACATTACCACATCTATCACTTTTACTCACACTCACAACGAGAAATATTTTGCTGGTGAGATATTAACAACACGATCACCTTCAACGTGTGTAATATTGATGAGTGAGATATTAACAAAATTTATATTTTCAACAATTACAGTTTTGCTACGTGAGATGTTAACAAAATTGTCACCTTCAAACTTTCTTGAGGGATATATTCAGAAACTTTCACCTTCAACAAGCGGAGCGTTGGGTGAGTAATTAAAACCTGTTTCGATTACATTATTTCAAACTAAGAAATAAAAATAAATAAAAATAACTTCTAAGCACCATTATTGTTACTGGACTGAACTGGTATAAGTTATATTTTTCCTCACTTAACATAATCTAATACAAAAAAAAATGTGGAAGTTTTCTATTACATTATTTTCTAAAACCAACACGATATAACTACCGCATTTTAGATATTCATAAATACCTATAACACATTATGCAGATATCGATAATGTATCCTAGATTGAATAATGGCTATCTTGAATTAAGTATTGGAAATTCATCGACGTCACAGACGGAAGAAAATGGCTTTAATATTATTTATAGACATAAAAATGTATTATTCATCATAAAATATCCCGTGAATGTAACGACGGAACTTTTCTCTTAAGTTATTACTCTTAAAAGACTGTCAATTCAGACGTCGTGGGATTTCTCATTAAGCTAAGTGTAAGAGATTGGCCATAAAATATTCATCTGAGTCAATAAATTGAAAAGTCTCTTAAGGGGTTATCTTACAATTCAGACAAAAACATATTTGTCGTACATTTAATTTTCTATGCATACTTTCCTCTTTATGTTTACTTTCAATTAATTTGGAATAAAATTATCCAGAAGTGTAAACGCATATTAATATCTCCTTTGTGAGTGTGATAGCCTATGTAAAATCCGACTAATGTAATTAATTAATTTGCATTCAGCTTTAAAGATACTTTTTTTTTCAAATTTAGCAGACGTGTCTATTGTTTTAGGAATGAAACTTAATGAATATGAGAGAATAGCTAAATCCGACAAAGGATATGTATTTTTAAGTTGATTAATCTTTTTACTTCGTAACGCTTAAATGAATAAACTTGACTCATGAAATATACTAGGACATTATGAGTACATTAAGGTAACATAAAGTTAAATTTATTAGTAATAATGAGAGATGAAGAATTGTGTTGTTGCTCTGGAACATTCCAGAACTGAAAAGTAATTACATTAAAATTATTGCTCAGAGATATATGCACTACACTGTATTGGCTATAAAGTGTTATTAACTTAGCAGAATTTTAAGCGATGCATTTAGTAAAGTAGAGAACATCTGAATAATATATATATTCTACATAGAAATAATTATATATTACATAAATGGGCTAAGACAGCAGAATTATGTCTTATGCGGTTGATCAATTTAAATATATGCGCAATTTCCCTTGCAACCTTTTCATGATTTTATCATATTCTTCTATTCATATTTGAAATTGGAGATAAAAATTAGTTTTTACATTTAGCAAAACGTTTCAAAAAGATACTAAAAAAATAGAGTTAATGATTCCAAACACAGAGATAAAAGTAAGTTTCAGTATTGATTATATTATTAGCATATCGATTATAACACCAGCTAAGTGTTCGATCATCACTTACCGAGATTCTCTGATAGTATTGATAATTTTTTGATTTTACACTTCAAAACAACACTAAAGCTATTGACAAATATGTCAAGGCCTCGTAATTTTTAAAAAAGGTCTAGTGATGAGATAAACCATAGTTTCCTAAATTCCGTGTTGAGCCAAAAAGAAAATTTTCAGTCTATATGGTTTTAAGGTGCACCGCGGCTTGTTTGTTACATTAGAAATCGAATTGACGAATCTAAGGAAACAATGCTGGTTACGAATTCTTCACCATCATTCGGCTTATATGGTCTTGAAAGGACTGATCTAGGGTAGTTCCTCTGATATGGACTGAGAATCAGTCATCAATGTTTACATAATACCACATTTTCATTCTAATCTCACCGCCCAAAAATGTTATAGGTAAGCTTATGGATATTACAAAAAGCATTTTATTTTTCGTAACTATTATTTTACAGTAACCACAAAATCATCACGGCTTAAGAGGCCGTGGGTAGCCTAGTGTCTACAGCACTTCTGGACTCCAGACTGGAAGGCCTGGGTTCGATGATGCTCGATGCCACCAAATACCCTTCGAGTACACACGGAGTACGGGCTCGTTAAATCAGTGTGGGTCAAAAGCCTTGTAGGATGAATCACGAGGTAAGGGGACTGTAGAATATTTCCCTCCCCTTCAGTTTCATGTCAAAAATGTGGATGTGGTAATAGGTGGTGCCACCATCTATCGTCCCTTAGGGGAATTTCGCCGAGCTAATTCGTACTGTCGCCTGTATGGTGCTCAAGGCCTAGGCCAACGACAGGCGTTCTTCTAGCCCTTGCCACGATGAATTTCGTGGGCATCGTTCTGACTACGTCAGACAGGAGGCGTTAGTCACAACAGCCACATCACTCTTTAATCGGTTTATCTTATACTAATTTGATATAAATCTTCGTAAGTCCTAAATGGAATTCCGTGAAATAGGAGTCTCACATATACACTTCAAATTTCTAAAAGAAATAATTGAAATTAATTTTAATTATTTTTTTATTTCACAAATAAGAACATTTCGAAAAACTTTTTTCTATTTTTGAATGGTTTCTTAAGATTCACACAAATTTAATCGAAATTTTGAAGGTACTGCAGAAATATATATTTATAAAAGCACTCTATCTAATCTAAATATAAGTAAAATATACTTTATTATGGACATAAACAACGCATTTCTATGAACATTTTTCTTTGACGAACTTGTTCATTTTTTAAAGTACAAAAATATGAAAGTTGTGTATCCCAATCCAGTAAAAATGTAGACAACAATACTGTTTCACCAATAAATACTTTATACATGTAAAATTTAAGTATGAAAAATATTTATTCATTATTCATAAATCCATGGACTAACGTCATAAGTCAACAAAGGTTTTTATTCAATTTTTTCCCATTTTTCCTCTTTACAAAATTTCCCGATAAAAAAAAAAAATACAAACATTTTCCCGAACAATAATTCGAATGTGACTGATAAGTTTTCTATCCGATGAAATCTGAGAAAGACCTCAAATAAAGCCTTTTAGACTGAATTTACTTTGCACGTTCTAACATCAACTCAAACAATAGTGAGGAGCGTGGGGATTTGAGTTGACATAGCTGATCTCGAGGATCTGTTCCGTGATTGGTCAAGAGAATCCAGGATGTTCGTGTTGAGAATGTGTAAACAATTTCCCTTCAAAATTCTCTTAGAACTAAATGGATCGAAAAGTTTTCGATGAAAGGAAAGATACGTGCAGAATAAATCGAATAGAAGATTGTTTTATAGGGTTATAAAATTTTCTATTAGAGAATAAAATCATTCTTGCTATTATCCAATTTTTTTTCTTCAGTCTAAATGAAACTTGTCTTAGAAGTATTTGCAACGCATATTTTTTAATGAACGTGTTTTGTGAATTTAAACAAAATTATACCTCTCATCCAATAATGGTTTCCTTATTTTAGTATTTGGATTATTTTGATTCTTGTATCATATGTTTGTCATATATTTTGTGTAATTACATTTTAATAATATGTAATGATTAATAGTTTATTTGAGTACATTACTCGATGAATACTTTCCTTATTTTATTTTATGTTTAGAATAGTAATTCACAAGCGTTAGTTGGGTCGCGGTAGCCTAGTGGTCAAGGTATCGTATCGTGGCTGGCTTGTCGCGGGTACCACTAAAGACCCGCCGCGTAGAGGAACTATGCACATGAAATCTGTCGAGAGCTCAAGTTAGGAGAGGGGGGTTAAAGCTCAGGTGTCGTATTCGTCATTTGACCTTGGTTCAAAATTACGAGGTCCGTTCCTAAAAGCTCTCGTACAGTACGACGTTAATATTTACTCACTTACTTCACGTATTAGTTTCATCGTAAAATTCTGTTTAATGTTTTTGTATGAAGTAAATAAAGTATTAAATATGTTTATTGTTTTAAATAATCTATTATATAATAATTTTGCACCTAAATAGTATTTCTTACTTTCACTTTCTGCTGATGAAATCATAAGAACTTGTGTTAAAAAAAGGAAATTTGCATAAATACACAAAATTATTTCTCCCATTGTAAGTCGAGGATAAACTAATATTTCCGAAGAAAGAAAAAGAACAAAGAATTAGTGGAGATTACATAACTGTAGACGTAACCTTGGTTACATCCATGCATCATTGCAATGTATTCCAGTTCCTGCCAAACTACTCAACACGGCACTACCAACGTTAATGACAGCAAATGTAATATTTTACGTACCATTAAAAAATCTGGTATTTTATATAAGACCGAGTTTTTGTAACCCTTCATGCACGGAATGCTGTAGAGCTACATGATAGCATAAAGCGTGTTGTCAATAACGTGTCATGTTGAATGAAGTGTTGTTGGAACTGGATAATATTGCATTGCTGCACACACGCCGCGTAACCAAGATTTAACACATAGAACATCAGTAAACTATGTAAATAAAACTTGCATTGTCTCTTCTGGCTTTGAAAGCTCCTTTTTTGGCTGTATTTTTTCACTATAGGGCTTCGAAACATAGGAAACATTTATGAATAAGCCTACATATTCATTTATCAACGCAAATATATATATTAATAAAATATGGTATTTCACTAAGGTCACATGTAAAAATGGAAATAAGCTGAAAAATATACTGTTCAATGTCTATGGAACGCGAAAAGCATGAATGTACCAAAAAAAAAGGGATAAAAAATATTTGTAATGATAAAAAATGTTACAAAAAAATACTATAATAATTACTACGGAAATATGAAAAGTATATGTAAAATTATATATCAATCGTATGAAGTATCAAATGAAATAACTAGTAACTACATCCTGTGAAAGTTTATAGGACAAACTGCCAAAAATCATAATAAAAAAGAAAAAAAAGCGTGATTATTGCCGCATGACATAATTAATGATGTGTTTTAATAGACTTCAGTTTTGCCAACTAGTTGGAGATAGACGCAACTGGTATTCTATCAGAAACAGTTAAGGAAGTCAACATTCATCAGTCCATTACGTCAAGAGTGTGCCGAGAATATATAATTTCAGCACTCCCAGTCACACCATAGACGACAACGTAGACGCTCTAATCCTGTCTACTTATTAACTGTCTGCTGATAGTTGTCAATTTTACTAGGCAAGCAATGCTGCATCAAATTGCAGAAACAATCATTATTGGACAAGTTGTAGACGGATCACTGATGACAGTGAGCGATATTAAGTGTTGATATATGGCAGCAGAAGACCGGTTGGAATACTGTGCCTTTTCTGTGTTCATGAACTTATCAGCTTAACCGTAGATAACTTAAAAATCGCTGTTTAGTCAAAAAATTCAGTGGTTAGTATGACAATGTATAAACATAGTAAATTAACATGTCAAAAACATTCCAGAAGAATTGAGAATCGTATTAGTCAATTTCTACAATCTTCGGATTCAAATTCCATGTATTTTGTTATTCGCACACTAGCTGCTGTAATGAAATTGGGAACACAGTGAAATTTCAAGACAGTTTTAAGACACATTTTCAAAGTTGATCAAATAGCTATTTTTAAATTTGTTCTGTAATAAGTCTAATTATTTAACTTAAGCAATTTTTTCGAAATATTCTAGACATTTTAAGTCAAATTTTTAATTGATTTTTGTCCCATATAAGGTAATTTAATTTTTTAATTCACTAAAATTTACAGAACGTTAACTTCATAATTGGTCTCTATTTTTCTTTCGTCGGTATCTCTTAACACTAAATTTCATTCATTAATCTTCTGATTCATAAATCTTCTGATCTCTGATTCACTTCCAAATCGCTATATCAAAATTATAATGAAGTTATTTAGTACATTAGAACAAAAAGTAATCAAGATAACGTAATTCAATTTCCCGAGTACCTTCTGTAATTAACGTGTTGAATGAATTAAAGCTTTTTGAAAAAAATCATATCGGTGCTCTGTTTATTTTTACTGATAAGCGTAGAGTTTGGCATGAATTCTTAAAGATTTTAAAGTTAGGCGTACGCGTAGGGCTGGCAAAATTAAAATTTATCTTAAAGAGTGAATGTAATGCCTTACTTTTGTAGTTAGATCGCTGAAACGTGCATAATTTATTAATGTTTTGAGTAAATGACTCTTTCTTAAATAATTAATGTATACATTTTAAGGTATCATATTTAAAGGAGTTAACGACAGTCTAATTTTTTTTAAATTAGCTAACATGTTATTTGTATATATTTTAACTATTCATACATGTAAGGTCTTAACCCGTGATCACTCGCGGGGGTGTTCTTCTGTACAACCCAGCAACAAGAAAATTCTCCCAGGATTCTAAAAAGAATGTGCAGAACCACGATTTTTTCTTTAGCTGTACATTTTAGGTCATTGAACCTTCAAGCCTGATGCAATCCCTCTTTCTCGAACGATTGGAATGTAATGACCTTCAAAAGTTTATCTGGGGGCTGAGAATTCCAGCGAGAAGTTGAGCATTTGTATACAGTCTGCTCTGAATGTTTTAAAATGATTAAAATATTATTTTTCTACTTTCTACTATCATTATCTCATTAATTAAAAAGTATATTTATTACTAGTATATACGTTTTACTGGTTTATGAAAAAATATAAAATTACGTGTTTTAAAATGAAAATTTTGTATGTTTAGTTTAAATTATTGTTAGTCTCATTTATATGCAATAAATTTAATAATTTTATTTGTATAATACAAAAAACATCTTGTATTTTATAAATATGTATCATAATGACTTAATTTTATTTTCATAATTAAATACACGTGTTAAAAGTTTGGGGTGTTCTCTACACCCCGCGAGTAATGATGGTAGCAAAAACAGGCGCGAGTGACCGCGGGTTAAGCATACGTCCATTTATGCATCCATATATACATGTATATGAACACCCACCCATACAGGTACGTCCAGACACACACACATATAGAGAGAGATAGATAGAATGATATGCATGAGCGTATGTGAAAAGAAAAACGCGTGTGAATTAGATTTAAAAAAAAAAAGAGGAATAAAAACATTTACATAAGGTAGGTTTTGCATTTCTTCTTTTATTTTCTAAAATGAATTACATTCATTTTCTTCTTTTTTTTTTTTGGATTTGAATTTTCAAATATAACTGTTTTTTGAAAAATTTAAAGCAGTTCTATTATATCAGAATAAAATATAGCCGGGCAGCTTGCCTTTCATTTTCATTTTTACTTCGGCTACATTAAATAGTTCTCAATTAAATATTCTAAAATAGATTTGGGAAGGTTAGTAAATTTTAGAATGATTTGATGGGTATGATTACAAAACTGGGCTAAAATTTAGAATGATTGATAAATTCTCTAAACATTTTGAAACACTCATGCATTTAATAAATGCTGCTCAAATTTTAGTAATTTATGACGGCACGAGAAATAATTTTATGCATTTTTACAGGGATATTCAAATTTTTTGTGACCCTTTTGGAGCATTTTTTCTACTTTTTTTACAGAGAAAAAAGCTCAATGACTTTGTGAAACATGGGTAAAAGGACTTTACAAATTGCTTTGGGAGGGCTACAGTATACTCAGTTTACTCGACATGTCTATAAATGTTTTACATAAATTATACTTTTTATTCTTAAGAAAAAATTGCAAGGCACTTCAATATGAACACCTGGAAAGTATCCAAATTGTTTTGTTAAATGAAAAATGCAGCTAATCTTAAATATGAATAATTTTTTATAGTCAGTTACCTTAATTTTCCCGACTTAGTAAATAGGACCTTTTTGGGAGATTTCCAAAACACTGTACATAAACTCTTAAAAATGAGCGAAGCTTAAAATTAAAAAGAAATTGAAAAACTTATGTTAGAAACTACATACTTAGTTTAAAAAAAGACACGTACTTATCAAACATTGTACCAAATGCAATTCATGTAACAGTTGCATTCAAGAACATTTTATTTTACATGTAATCTCCCCTCTATGTTGCGCTTAGGAAATCAGTAATTTTTTTGAATAACCATGAGCTCAGCATATTAATTAATACAATGCTGATCAGTGTTATTTCTTCTCGAAGTTCATATATATATATATATATATATATATATATAATTTTCAAATATTTTGAAAAACAAAACATTTACTGAGTTCCTAGAAAAGAATTTGATATTTTCTTTGATTTGTCTTTTTAGCATCAAATAGTCAATAAATTGATCGATGCCATCCATTTTGGGATTCATTTCACCAATGGAATGTGCATCTAAATAACTGTGCAATTATTTTCTATGATATTCCTTATTCCGGATGGCATGGGAATATAATTTGAATATTCATTTCATTTTCCGAATCTGCATCAATGATATTTTTTGAGCTTTGAACTAACTCCAAAATGTCTTTGCTGCCATAACTGAGTTTTGTAAGTAGATTATTTTCATCAACGAATTCTTCTTATAATACAGTATGACAATCCAATAATACATAAATTTCCTCAAATAAGTTTCGGCTCAGTTTCAATATCTTCCTTCTCCCAGAAAGGATATCTTTTCATGTTAAGCGATTTTGGTTTCGTGATAAGAGAAAAACAAAGCATGGAAATACGAGCAGTTTGTCGGGACTTGTGTGGTATTTCGTCCTAAGCGTTTTTACGTTGAGCATATTTCTTTTTGCATATATATATATATATATATATTGGTTCTTTTGGTTTGATCTGAAGATGTTTTAGGATTTATTAGTCTTCTTTTAAATTTATTTACTGCTATATATATATATATATATATATATATATATATGTATATGTATATATATTTAGCAAAGCTTTAGAAATCATAATAAGTCCAGTTTTAGTCAAGGGACCTTTTTGTATCTACATTTGTTGTGTTTGGTGAATCAATTTCTTTTCTGCTTTAGCACTGTAGCTTCTAGTACTTCTTCATTTTTTATTTTATATTACTATATATACATATGTATATATATATATATATATATATATATATATATATATATATATATATATATAATATAATATAAATAATATTTATCAAAATACAAAGTTCTTAGGAGTTTTATTTAATTATTTATTTTTTTTAAAAAAAAAAACGTTTTTTTTAAATATACAGTTTAGACTCGCAATAGAACTATTACATTTCTTTATATTTGGTGGTTTATATCTCTAAGTCCACATGTTTTATCCCCTCGATCATCCAACTTATTATTTCTTAAATGCAGTTTTCTTAATGATTAAGAGGGTAACATAAGAAAATTATTATAATTATTATTATAATTACCAAGAAAAATATGGCTCTGAGTGTTTTATGAGCTAACCTGGCTATGAATGTTTTCAATTGGTAATTTTATTGGGTAAATCTTTGAGATTTACTAGAAAGTAAAAATAAAAATAATTCTGTAGATAGACTTTTCTGTGGAGAATACGCAGAATGAAAACAGTAATACAATATGATGGATATAAAAGAAACATTCATTCATTCATACGTTCAGATGTATTTTGCAGCATTACTATATACCAGACGGTTTTTCAATCTTTTTCAATACATTGTATAATGCAAATTCTGATATATTACAAATTTGACTTGCTCTACATTTAAAATTCACAAGTAAAAAAGACGCATTAAAAAACAATAAATGCATTTTATCAATATGTTTGAATAATGACATTTAAATGTGTTTTTATTTCACCAAAAGAAGTAAATATTTAATCCGACTTGCAAACATATTTAGGATAAATTTACTCACGAATATTGAAAATATTTTATGATGAATGAAATTCATTTAAGTAAAACTAGTGTTGCAGTATTCAAAATCAGTTATTTTCATCCTCACTCATTAAAAAAATATTTAAATTAATTTCATTTAAATTTATGATTGCTGCTTCAACAACTGTTTAAACAAATTAAAGCTAAACTTTAAAAATAAATTAGTTTTATATACAATATATTTATTTTTTAAAATCAAACACGTTATTTAAACAAAAATCAAATTATGCTAAAATAATAATAAACCATCGTGGTGTTCTCATTCTATATAAATCAAGATACAGATCTTAATAATTTGCTTTTCTAACAGGGCTGATACTCATCATTTTCCCTGCACAGCATGCAATATTTGTACGAGAAAGTGAACAAATACTTCATTACGTTTCCTTAAGCAAAAATATTATGAAATCGAAATATGTACTTCCATATTTTGGATAAATCTTTCAATAAATCTCACTTAAAACTCAATTCTAATTCTCACATTCTTTTGAGAAAAGCATATATTTTCTAAAATACATTGTTATTGGAAATAAATACTATAGATTAAAAGTTACTTTATAAACTAAGTGAAAGTCAAGTTTTATACTAAATCCGTGATGTTACGAAAATGCGAGTATTCGTCCTAAATTTTCCCCACCTGAAATTCTATTAATCATGCATGAAGCTTAACAGGCTCATTAATACTGACCTATGCCATTGCCTCAATCATAATCACTCATATAATTTAAAATCTAGTAACCCAAAGTGACCTGAATAATTAAGAATATCGATTTTCGTACTGTTGTGGAAAAATCTTAAATATCGTTCGCTAATATTTTATTTAATTATTTCATTATCTTAGGACCGAAAGTATTTTGTGGTTAAGTTATTTATCTCAAATGTTATTAAATATTTTAAAACTAAGTTTGTGAAATTTAATACTATTTAACTATTTGCTGCATTTATAGCTAATATTTATAGTGTTTGGGATACTTCCAAATACAAAATTATAATATTTTAATAAATTCAAAGTAAAGGAAATACTTAGAATTATTGATACCAAATGACACAAAAGTTGTTTCAGTAAAGAAAATGAATTTATAATTGGCTCTCTCTTTCTTTCATAGTTACGACATACACTTAAAAAATAAAATGTCTAGAATTACGAATTTCTTAAAAGCAAACAATCTTATTCCATAAATTATGAATAATATAATATACACAGATTTATTTCAATTAAGGGGTGTATGTATAATCTGAATTTATTGACGTAAATCTCTGGCTTAGTTGCTTATTTAGTTACAGCTGTTTTTTGTGCAAACTGTGTTAAACTTTAAATAACTTCAACAGTAAATACTTTTTATTTCAGATGAAAATGTAACTGTATAATAAATGTAATAAATATTTAGACAATATTTATTACATTTGCTGTATTTACTAGAATTAAAGCCGCTCTACGTTTCCAGCGTTAATGCTACTAAAAATCGGGTGCGGCTTAAAATCTAAGGTAAAACATTTGATGGATAGAAGAAATTATGTTTCCACCCTTTTCAAAAGCAACAATGTAACCGTTCATTCTGGCCACTTGTATCGAATGGCTTATCCCATTCCTCAATTTATCTCCAGTATTCAGTACATTCTAAACATCTCAGTGTCGACTAATATATACTATTTTTTTTCTATACACTTTTATTAAATCCCCTAAGAAGAGCAGCGGTCTGCGAACATTTGAGACAGATGAAAAGAACATACGTTGATGGAGTAAACAAAATGATATACTATCTGCTTGTAAATGTTTAACAGTCCACACATTCTTTTATAATACATTCTTTAAAAATTTTTACATTACAATTATGCAATGGATGTCAGAGAAGGCTACACTCTGTGAAAAAATGGTGACACTGGCTCCAATTCCAAAGCCAGCTATGACAATGGGAAAGACGAATCATTTTCGAAGTATGGTACTGACGGCTAGAGTGATTGTAGGTTCATATATATATAATAGAAAGTTCTTAAAAGTGGTAAAATAAATAAAATATTAACTTCCTATTAGAATTATCATTAAAAAGTTTTATAAAAGATTTCTTAAGTATCGGATATTGATGGACCTATTACAGAATTTATTTTTCTTTTTTTTTCTTTTTCTCAAAAAAGAGAGGGGAGTAGAAATTTGGGGGTGTGACTTAGATTCGTCTAAATACGGTATAAGTTTTTATTTATATCTATTTCTATTGGGAAGCTTTGGTTCTATAATGCACATTTTGATTGATTTATTCTTATTACCATAGTACTCGGAAAGAATTATTTACAACGTGGGCTTCATAATTCTGAGCATAGATCAGGTGACAAGGGCCCCAACTCAGCTTTCCATCCTAAAAAATGTCCTTAAGAGACTGACTAAACTTAAAAGTATTAAAAGTGTTGTGGAAGAAATACAATCATTTATAATCATGTCAATTAAATGGAAAAATTGTCAATAATTAATACAATTGTGTAACATAAAGAGAAAGAACCACGGTAAACTATGTTGATACGAAAACAATTAAAAAAAACGTAGGAACGTTAAAAAAAACATTTAACTCCAATTTTTAAATATTCACGGGAATGTAAAAATATTCTTGAATAAAAAATTTTTTTCCATGAAGTCGAATGTGTCTGGTTATAAATGAAAAAAAAAAGAAAGAAAGAAATGAAATATATGCTATTTTTAAAAGACAAAATCCCAAATCCTTATCTTTAAACAAGTTCCTATAAATTTGAAACATTTTAAATTTTACCTACTCAGGATCAATTATTTCCTCTGATAACAGAATATCTCATGAATGCCAGAATTGATTAAACCGGTCAAATAAGGGCTTTTATGGGCTGAGAAGGTTTTAAAATCTAATTTTCTTCCAAGGAATACAACATTTTTAATTTACAAAACTCTTATTAGACCAGTTTTGACATATGCATCTGAGACTCTGACAAAAACAAAACTGGAAGAAAATCTAATGGCATTTTTTGAGAGAAAGTTTCTCCGAAGTATATTTGGAGGTGTAAATGAAAACAATGGCTGAGAAAAAGGTACAATTTTGAATCATATATAGTTTATAAGCAATATGGCATCATTAAATACATAAAAATATTTAGAATGAATTGGATGGCCCATATAATATGAATGTCGTATGATAATGTTGTCAAAATGATAATGCAGTTCAAAGTCAATGGGATTCGGAAGCTTGGAAGACCAAATCTGAGATGGACAGAGGCAGTGGAATCAGACACTTGGATTATAAATGAAAAAAACGTGGAGAACAAAAGAAAACCAGAGGTAATTATGGAGAAATATTGAAAGGAAGGCACTGGAACACGATGGACACTCTTTCCAGATATGATGATTATAATGGTAAATTTTGTTATTTTCGAGTAGAAATAAAGCAATAAAAGAAAATAATGGAGATCTATTGAATGCTAATCTCAGAAATTAAAAACATTACATGTTAATTCCAGTTTTTAGACCTTTTTTCTACGTAACATTATATCTGTGAATATTATATCTGTGTATCTTATCTACGTATCATTATATCTGTGTGTGTGTAGCTGGCCATACAAAATTTTGTTATTATTCAGATGTTCTGGTTCGTATGTTAGAAGGGAAATCACGAGACTCAGTGGCATATTAAACGAAGCCTCGGTACATATTATCTAGGTTAATTTTAGGTTAATTGAGAATAATTTCATGCTTAATGACACTTCTCGAAACTGAGAGAGGGTCGAGGTAAATATGATTTGAATAAAGCCCAACATATTATTTTCCTATTTAGAGCAAGGTTTTGGAACAGACATTGGATTTAATCTGGAAGTTCGGGCAGAATTTTAATATAACTTTTTGAGAAAATCATAATAGACACTTTCATAAAGTGTTTAAATAATGCAATCTCAAAATACTGACGTCTGAAAACAATCTTATTAATGATAATTATATTTTAACCCCTCGTCTCTACAAAAGGAGAACAAAAGTAAGGATTATTGCAATAAGAGTAATTTTAGAGACATTGTGTAAAAAGTCACCATAAGTTTAATGTTTCCTCTGACTGCATTTTGCATAACATTTATCGAGATCTTATTCCTCTTGCATAGATGTTGGGGAGTAAAAGTCTCTTTGAAACTCATCCCATTGCTCATATATATATATATATATATATATATATATATATATATATATATAAGCAAAATTTTTGAAAAGGTACTTTGAATAAAATTAAATAAATTACCCAACAGGAGATGACTTGTAGATAAAAGAAACTGATCTTCCAGTGATGCTGTGAGGGCGTGATAGCACAGTGATCAATTAGCCTCATAGTAGGCCTGTCAGGAATGTGAGTCTGGAACTACTGGTCATCCCCAGTGCAGAAGGGGTCAATATACGTTGGATATGTAAGGGCTTAAAGGTGTGGTGTGTGCCAGCTCATTTGTCATGTTTATCACTTGATGATGGTTCAAAATAAAGAGGTCCGCAGCCAATAGCCCTCATTTAGCTGTATAGTGTGACGTAAATGTAACACTCACTCATTCATTCAACAATGCTGCATCCGTCTTTTTTGTTAATTGTTACATTAACCTTGTATAGTTGAACAATGACAATACCTTCTGGTCATCTACTGAAAGGTGTGGATAATTGTAGTTTAGATTCAGAAGGAGAAAAAGAAAATTGCATACCCGCTTTGTCTGCAAGTTTGACATATGATTGAGTCAGACCTCTAGGTTTATAGAAAGCATTTAAAAAGCAGAATGAGTTCATTGATTTAATTTTTAACCAAACTCGCTTCTTACAATGTTATATTTTTCATCTTGCAATTTATTACTCGTTTTGTAAAATTTAAGTTTCATTGATCTCTACTTTTAAACAAAACAAGTATGCAGTTAAATGATAATTCGGAGCACCTAGATCGGATTGTTCTCCACAAAAACCGCATAGTTATGAATACTTACATACATTTCATTCACTGCATTTTCACAAAATATACTTGTTAATAACATTTAGAATTTGACATTATCCATTAAGTAGGTCAAAGTTAAATTATTTTCAACGAATATGCTACTAAGAGTGTCTTAGAGATTTCTTTTTTTTTAAAAAATCATTTTTCTCGTTTCAAAATACCAAGTACAAGTAATAGTTATACTCATTCACCAGGTTGCAATCATAAACATTTCAACATCAATCTTAAAACATGTTTAGTTTAAGAAATTTGCGAAGGAAATTCACTTTTTTTTCAGTGTTACTTATACACGCACATATAACAATTCATTCATAATACTTTTTTTTTCAAAAATAAATAGATGAAACGAAAAAGAAAACTAATTTATTTCCCACTTTTCCTTCCTTAAAGTACTGACTTTTGTTTTCATGCACGTATTTTCTAAGAAAAAAAATAAAAAATAGTGGAAGTTCCCCTTTTACAAAACTTATTTTCAATCTAAGGGTGTTTCCACTTTTCTTAAAAGAAGTACATGTCACACGCACACAATGTTTTCGAGCTTTATTTTAAATCGCTTATGGCACCGATGGGTTATGCATTTCTTCCTTTGGCATTTTTGCGAACGCATCCCACGTGACGATCAAAAATGCATTTCATATTTCGATTTGCATATGTCTGAAGTGTCATACTATTCCCGGTTGATGCTAGATTCTATATTCGTCGTCTTCGTCCTTGATGTCTCAGAAGGGAAAAAAACACCAAAAACAGAGAAAAAAGGTACTTTTGTTTTGATCATTTCCAGGGAAAGGATATTACGATATGACTTCAGAGAAAGGTATTATGTTCGTTTCTTCGAGAAAGTGTTATTCTCAAAACCATTTTGGATAAGAAAAATATGTTTTTCAATGTGCGATTTTAAGTTATTTTAGATAGGGAGAAGATTCACTCGATTATTCATTTTACATAATAGAAAATAATATCATCAAGTAATATATTTTCATTATTCTTCGCATCCATCAACTTATAGGTTTCTCCATGTACAGAGAAAATATATTTTATTTTGCATGATCGGACATTACGATGACACCATTACAAATAAAATAATTGTTATTTATTAATTATTTATCGAATTCAAATGCACTATAGCACGGTGTTTTTCGCTGTGGTGCGTTCCCCTCTAGGGGTCATCATAACTCTTAGACGGGGGCTTGAACCAATTGAAATGTCGAAAACAAAACATTATTTCAAAAATTATTAATTTACTGAAAGTAAACAAACAGAATATATTCTGAAATACTAAATAAAATACACAACTACCCTTACTTAAAAATGTGTTAATACAATGCATTTTATAATTAATTTAAATATACTAAGTTAAGAACAAGTTTATTATTTACCAGTGACCTCATGGGCTTTCACATATAAAATTATAAACACAAATTACCCCCTTATATCTATAATTTGTACGGTTTACAATTGATCCCTTACCTGCCAAATGAAAGTTGCACAATTCACTCCCCAATGTCATCGTTTTCCACATAGCTCATATGTGATGTATTGGGTATGGGAAAGAAAAAAAATGAATAAATAAGCGAATCCTTCGAAAACAATTATTGCATTCCAAAAATTTCGGAATAATTTTATGGATAGCAGTTCGCAGAAAAGATAGTTCTTAGGAAAGACGTATACATACGTCCAGGGCAATTAAAGCTTCGGCTGAGTGAATGAATATTAACGTCACACGGTTCAGCTACACGTAAAGCTTTGGCTAAATGAGACGTTTAAAAACGTGCCGGTGGCATTTAAAGAGAATGAAGTCGTATTGTATATTTAGCGTAAGCCAGCATTGTAATGTTAAACCAGCATTCTATTTCCAGCCTGTGCAGAGCGGCAGGGCCATGCGCCTGACGACGGCGGCTGCCGGTAGCCCCTGGCACCGTGCGCGTAGCAGTCCCTGCTTCTTAAAGTCGCCCGGTGAGCCCATGATTGCGGTGTTCCATCTACGCGTTTCCGCCTGGCGACGCAAATTGTTATTAAAGGCCCGCAGCGCAGTGCCAGTCATCGATGCGCAGTCAATACGCATGCCGCGTGTCGCATATGATTATGGTTCGCAATTTAAATCTTCATAAACGGTTTTGACGCGAAGCGCGGCAACGCGATGTCGCAATGCGCATAAACGCCCAGCTCTTCTGAAAATGGCATATTCTGCGCCCACAGCAATGCCCGCTGCGTGCGTCGCGCGCCTAGTTCGCAAACGCACAAACTTTGAAGTCACAACACTGAAGTGTTCCAAAAATTTTAGCCTTCAGTCCCACCACCGGTATCTATCTAGTCTCAAACAGCAAGCTCCATAGTCTTGCTCATCCCAGCCAAAACCTACGTGAGGCCACTCAGCAACCACAAAGCCCCATGTCATCCCACAAGTTTGCGAAGTCAGGATGTGGTGAGATGAGCAAATAACAACAACAACACAAAAGCTCTCAATGATTTAGCTTCCAAAAATATAACAAGCTGTCATTTTAAAATACACAAAGAAACTGCAACTTCCGTTGCATACAATTTTACTTAAATCATTATAGGTATGATTCAAAATGCATGAAACCATAATAAAATGCGATAAACCAAATAACCCCGGTCTCTTGAATATTCCACGGCTTCCACAAAAGCGATGAAGAAACACCTCTTCCCGCATATGGGAGCATTTGCGTTTAATGGCTAATGGTTTTCTGCTGACCCAAAGAACTTGCTTGAGTTTCGCGACCGTATATTTGCCCTTTACCGCAGATATTTCCATAAAGGAAGTTCTCCCCAAAACGCAAGTTCCTAGGAGGAAGTCAGCCTGAAATGTTTTGCTACTGTAGCTATGAAATTAAAAATTTTTAGACTCAAATGTTTCTAATGTTCCATGAAGTTTACCCAGCAGCACCATGTTCCAACAACCAAAAACATTTCACTTATACAAGTTGTCCTAAAGTTTGTATTTGCGAAACCGTATTTCAAAGAAAGTTCGAATGACGCAGTTAACGCTGGAAATGCCCAACTTTTGCCATCAGCCAGTTTGAATTCCAACATCAACAACCAGTCCCCGCATGAAATTCCATCTTCATGCCAAACCATGTTCTGTTCCTTTTACGGCTTTAAAACAATATTGTGCTTTAGAACACACACATATTTATATTTTTGAAACATCTTAAATCTTTTCTTTCTTGAGTAGCAATGTATTTGAATGAGTTTTGAAAGAAGACATTTTCTAATTCATACTCAACCTTTACATTCAGTTTTAGTATGTAATACATTATCATCATTCATCGCGTCACGAGGCATATCTGACATATAAATCTGATTTATGAAAAAAGAATATTCAGAGATAAAGTGTAAGAAATTATATTAAAAATAGTTTCAAGGAATCCGTAAAAGTATTTTTTTAGTTCAAAATATGTAACTGGATAAATAATACGAATTTAACGATACATTTTTTTTAAATTTCTTCACAATGAAAAGCTAATTTTCCTCTGCAAAATGATTGTCCTAATTTGAAAGCTACCATTAAACATTAAAATTGCTACTTTATATTATTCTACATGAGCAAAATGACGATAAAGCAAAAAAAAAGTATTTATAATTTATTTTTTATATAAACATTAGTTTCCGTAAAACTAATAGCCAATCATATGAGACACATTTGAAAAAATTCGAATACCATTTATTTCCATTCAATTTTTCAAAAAGCTGGAATGTGTAACTCAGTTTATGTTCTAATGTCTATATGAGTAATTTTAATTTTAATTTAAAATTTCAATACTTATTACTTCTTTTATTTGAAATATACCGTCAATGTACCTTTCTATTGCATTTAAATATTTTTTTCATGTTTCGTTTCTGAAATTATTCTTCATAAAAATCTATATGTATTAAATGATGATCGATTCCAGATTTCATTTTAATGCAAATTAATAAGAAATTGCAATGTCACATCTAATATTCAAAATTATCATTACGAATTAATACACCACTTAGACCTACATGTGATTAAAAAGTCAAAAGAAAAAAATCATAAAATTTTAAAAAGAACAAAATATTCATGTAAAGAACATTTCATCTTATTTTCAACATTACACTTCCAATTTATTCCGTTTAGAAGGTGTTTTTTTTAAAAATCTTCTAGACTGAATCTATTAATTTTATTTATCTTACTTTTCTCTAAAAATGTTTGAATATGAGATTTATTCTTCTCTAAATCGACTTTCTTTCTGAACGGATATATTCTATAAAATATATGCGTTCTTCTGCTTGAGCGTTTCCCGAAATTGGAAAATTAAACTGGGGTGCATGATTAAATTGCTTTTCTTAAGAATAAAAATGAAGAAAAATAAATAAACTGTTAGAGGCTGTCGTTGAAAATGGCTTTGGTTTATGGGATTATTGGAATTTTCAAATCTTGTCAGCATTGATTTTCGAGATAGCAGATAATGGATCAGTGAAAAAAACACAGAATTTGTTCATTTTATTGGACTCATTACACTATTGAGTAGAATAGCTAAAATTTATTTATATCTATAACAATATTATTTTAAAAAAACCGGGAGCCTTTTTTGCTTTATCAAAAATCTGTACAAATATCACAATTTAATTTATGTTATGAAATATATGTTATTTGCTGATACGCTTACTTCTAATCATTAGAAACTTACAAAAAATTTTTAAAATGTTTTGCCATATGTTACAAAATTGTGCTGGCAGTGTATCGAATACGCTAAGCGAGGGCGAACTAGTGGGCAATAAGTGTCGCTGATGTATAACGTGACAAAATATTTTAGGAACGTCAATAATCAAAATGGTTTACATTTTTAACATGCTTTTATATGTTTCATTTTATTCAAAGTTCACTACAAAGTATTAAGATCTGTTGCTGGGTGTCGGCGAGAAGATTCGTTTGTTGTTACCTGGCCTTAGCACATGTCGGTAATTGGCAATTACTTATGATGTAATGTTTGTCTACGCGTAGCATAGTCAACTTCATTGACAAAACTGCATTCTAAAGTTTATCTGTGTTAAATATACGATTTTTAACTATTATTTAACATGGCTATAGTTAAGCAAAAGAACAAAAAGTGCATGATAGTAAGTGTAACAGTGAACTTCAAATTTGATGGACCGAGAAGCTTGGCAATATTAATAAAGGCGAAAAAGAGGTGTTTTTTTATGTTCTGGAATATGGTATGCAGAACATTGTCTGTAAAACGGTATTTTGAAACATATCACAAACCATCTTGTCAAAAATAGTGAACCACAGTAAAAATACTTAATTGCCTATAAACCGTTTAGCCGAGGACTCAAATTCAGCATCTATTCTAAAAAAAGTAGCATCTTACAATCCTAACATAAGTTATTTGTCATCTACAATCTACAACAATAGAAGTCACACTAATGTTACTTTAATTTGAATTACATGTATAACCAAAACATTTATAACTATACAATGCAAAAGGTATTTTTTCATAGTAAATAGTGTTTTGTGTTTTGTTAGTATTATTATTTTCCCCATAATCACCAGTCAAAACTATTTGACGGCAAGTCTTTACCTCATTAAACACTTATTTAGAAAAAATGGCACGTTGATCCATAAAGTTGGCTACTCTTAGAATAGGCTATCGACGAAATATATTTATACACACACACATACACACAAACACACACACACATATATATATATATATATATATATATTTAACACATAAAAGAAAACGCCAGAGGTAATTGTAACAAAATGTATTGTTGTGATAGGGCATGCTGTGATAAACGCGATGAGTGAATTGTGTTTACCTACCATAAAGTTTTTGATATTAGTGAATTTGTCAATAACTAGAATAAGCAAAAATTACCCACAATAACTAAAAAGAAAAGGCAATGCTTGCAGAGAGCCCCTCCATTGGTTTTTATAATAGTTTGGCCATGTAAAATTTATGGAGGCATCTAAGAGGATTATTTTTGCCAGAAAGGAGAGAAACATAACAAAATTTATCAAGACTTCATGTAAAATAATAGTAAAGAGCTTAAGAGTAAACCTGTCATATGGTATCCATTGACTTCAACAATACTCAGTTCCTGCTTATAAGGCAAAGTTGCCCTGGCATTGGTTGAAATAGAATATGTCGAACTTTGTAGAACCCAAAAAATTTCTTTTCCAGCCATCAGATTTATATTTACTCCAATACAAATTATAGCCAGTACTGGAAGCGGAGGTGTGTCAAAGATGACATCCCATTGCGAAAAGTCGTAAAAGTTGTTTAAGAAAATCATTGAAGTAGTGCTTGACTGGATAAATGATTATCCAAACTTACTTAGAACCCGTGTGAAGTCAAAAGAAGATGATTTAAAAAAAATGGCGCAATATATTAAATTTAGAGGTAAAATCAGATTTTTATAAAGCAGATTAATTTTTTTCAAATTTAATTATAATCTTTTTTGAAGTGTTAACTTCTATTAGCGCGCTTTGCTGGAGAGTGAAATTAAATGAACGCCAGAATGTAACGCTCCCTTCTGGTTATTATTTTCGCCTTTAGTCGGACATACACACCCCTAAAAAGGAAAGTGGCTGACGTTTCCCCTCGCCAGTAAGAAACGCTGTAGTTAGAGCCCCCACCAATACGGCCTAGAAGTTAAGATGTGATCCCCCTTCCTAATGAAATGAATGCGGGATTCTTTCTATTCTTAGTTGAAGCATGAAAATAAAATGTAATATTTTTTTTTTAAAGGTAGGCTTAGAGAGAAAGATAAATTCTACACTAAAATTAAACATGAAATGTAGGACAAATTTTTATAGAACTAAGTAAATAGTACAATTATAGTACAGTATCTCAGTGATCTTACAAATAATAAGCGAATAGGAATTGCAGTGAAAAAATAGTCCTATTAATCACATTACTTAAATATACTTTGAGTCTAAAAAGAAAATTAAAACAATTAAACATTTAAAATAACAAAATTAAGTACACATGTATTAAGAAAAAGTTACATTAAATAATTTAAATACAAGAAAAAATATATAATTAAGAAGACTTTTCTTGTAGTAGGACCGGATGTATTTGTGCAAAACTGCCACACAATAAGAAAAAAAGCTGGTATAAGCTAGAGATTATGTGATATAAATCTTCTGATTAAATTCCTTTTTAAAGGTTTTGACCTAGATTCCTCTCTTCGTAATAAACTACCTGTCTTACTATCACTTTGTTTAAATTAATTCATGGATAGAATTCAATATTGTTAAATTACAACCAAAATTCACAAAGCTGGATCGGATCGTCTGAGAAAATTCATTACCTGTGATTTTGAGTTTGAATTTTAGAGTAGATTTTTCAAAAGACAATGCAAAACATTTAGTTAATTTTTTTAATCAAAATTAAATTTAATTACGTCGAATGATCCAATGAAGCACGAGGAAGTACGGAACAACGCTTGACGGAGTTTTTTTTATAGATATTTAAGCAAAATTTTGAATCTAAAGGATTTATAACCTATTTCAGTTACCATAAACCTATTGTTTCCTTCTTAGAATACAATTAATTCCGCACAAAATATATTTCGCACAAAAATATTACTTTATGAGTACAGACGTATGAATAAATAATTTTCTAGGACAATACAAATATCCCCTTGTTTTTTATTCATCAAACTGACCGAAATTTTTTCATAGAAGTCAGGAATTTAGTTTATTAAAAACTTCCAATGAAGAACTGGGTTTGGTAAGAAAATGTGAAGTGTTTTGCTTGAAAAGAAAAAGAAATGTAAAGATTATCTGGAAAAAAGCGATATATTTTTTGTCTCGATTGCAGTGTAAGACTTTGTATTACGTCATGTTTGAATTGTGTGTGTGTATATGCATGCACAAACACACACAAATTCTTCAAATATTTGAAAAGAAGAGAAAACATAAAATTTTTTTATAAGTTTGAAAGAAATTCTTTCCAGATATATGAGAAAATTTCTTAATATCATACTTATGAAATAATCATAATATATATATCATAATAATATAATAATATATATCATAATATTATAATAATATACTTATGAAAAGCAATCATTTCGAGCATTTGTGTTCCATAATTATAAAATAAAATTATGTACAAACTTTAAAGTTGAAAATTAAAATAAAATTCTTACATGTTCTCTTTTTATTAAGTATCATGTATAGCTATATGCAATAAAAAAATGTGCATTTTCTTAAAGCATTTGAAACAAAAACAATTGGCCAGTAAAGCGGTTGAAAATGAACTAACACACACATTCCGAAACGTCATAAAAACATATCTGATGAAAATTCTTCTTCAACAGGTTGCGTATATTGCTGCCTTAAGAGTATATTGCTGTTTCTGGCCAATCGTAGGCTTAAGCATTGGTGCCATTGAAGACCATTTGAGCAGAAAGAATGATGTACGTTGAATCTGTCGAGACTAAAACATTACATTGACGTGGTGAGGGAGCTTAGAAAGTGGGCAACCAGTGCAGGTATCTCTTCTTGAGAGTGATTCAAGATTACAAGGCCAATATCCCTAGTGATGCGTCTAATTATAATGTCAAGTGACTATCTTTCAACCGGTATGTGTTTTTGGAAATGAATGTTATCTCTTAATATTAAAATAAGTCAGTTAGCCTCAATTTTATAAATTATTTTTGGGAAAAAAATTTAATTAAGAAGAATGAAAGGAAAATGGAAAGGATTTTTTTTTTATTAAAATGAAGATAATATTATTTGAATTTAATACATACAATATTTGTAATATATGAGGAGTGTTTACCCATTGTACACCTTTTTTTATTTAAACCTTTGAAGGGGTTAGGCAATATCATTATATATGCATTGACTATGTATCAAAGTAGAGATATTTTAATCTAAGTTATCGGGGTAGTAACTCTGAAAATAATGTGATTTTTTTAAATCCTAATTCGTTCTAGAAGGAAGTTTTATAAGGCCAAGCAAAATATTATTATTATAAATGTATTTTCCAAAAAAATGCACGGGAAATTACATTCTCAACAGTCCTCCAACCTGTTTGGGTTTAAACTACCCTTTCATGTCCTAAAACCGCATATACGTCATTATTCTTCGCATGTCCGTTGTCTCATAGTTCCAAAAGGAGTCGTATAAATTAAATGCGAACATTGACTACAGTTATAATTAAAAATTTACTTTTATTCAATTATAAATTTTGCCCAAATTTACCGCTACACAATCACACTTTTTGCATTTAAAAGTTGGTTCACTTTTCTGATTATAAATAAAAAAAAACGCTGACTCCTCATAAAGAATCTAATTTTAAAGCAACTTCAGGTAAATTTCAAAAAAGAAAAAAAAATATCTTTAAGATATCGTGAATTTATGAGTCCTCATAAAAATGCCACATAAGTTATTTCTGAACACTCGTGAAGTATAAGCTACACTCACACACACAAACACATACAATTAAATATACTTCCTGAGTCTTTGCTGAAACTATATTCCATCTTTCAGAAAGCAGGTCCATTCTAAAGTTAAAGAAATAAATCATTTCCTTCTTGTGCTCAATAAGGCAAATGCAGAGAAAGAAATAAGAGGAATAGCTGAAAGGCAAAGTTGATCATGGTGATAAGAGGCAACCGCTTTCCCGATAACAAAAGAAATGTACTCATAAAAATCAATGGACAAAAGGAATAGATTCTCTTTCCAATTATGCTAATTGCATTTTGTCTTAAGTCGAAAAAGTTTCTCTGCCAATTTACATCGTTTTTATAAGTTTACTATTGTTGTTAGAAGGAGTTGTGCACTCCTAAGTTTGAAGCAAAAATAATATTATCTTACATTAGATAAATGTGATTAGCATAAGGAATGATGCCAATTACAAAGATTAATAAAAACAATTAATTTAATCTTATGAATAACTATACCTAGGAGTAAATCTCTGTACTGTATTTTCATTTATATTATTTTTGATATTTTATTAGGAAATGAGAACCCTCGCGTTATGTCTATGAAAAAAGGGACTTAAGATTTAATATAAAAACAAGTACCTTCATAGCTTATATGTGGAGTACATCATTACACAATAATTTTATCATCATTCTTTATTATATAATAGAATTATCCCTACATAGCATTTAAATTTGACTTTTAACTATTTGCTAAGGTCTAACTGATATTTTCTTCAGCAAAAATATGATCCATTGTCTTATTTCTTACAGAATTCATATATTGAATTGCAAGTTTATACCATCAGTATTTTTTCTGGATGTTTTAATCAATCCCAAAATTCACAATGAAGTGTTTCTGTAATTGTATCAGAATCTTATAACTATTTGTTTGAGTTTTTCAAAAAAAGAATAACATCAGTTAAAACACAATAATTTAAAATATACTTTTAGGCTACTTTAATTTTTATGTACACACATTCGCATAAACAACGAATTTCATAAATATATTTAGTAAAAAAAAGTTTAGTTTTTACGTTAAAACAAAAAAAAAAAAGAACCTTGTAAGTTTTTATTCCCCTATATCTACCATTGAACATTATGTGACTATTTATGCTTATGAATTTATTTTATTTATTAATTTATAGCAAATGGTATTATGCTTCTTGAAGTAAATGATTGAGGTAAAAGTAATTTGTAAACTTTGTAAAATTCATGCAAGAAAATATAATTCAGAACTTTATATTTTTAACCATCCATTATATAATATACGTTAATTTTTCCAGTATCTTTATCTGCTGTTAAGGAATCCTGTCCTTTTTATTCTTTTTTGAGACTCGATTAACTTTCAAAATAATTTACGGAGTACAATTTGCCCTGCCATCAGTAATAAAATGTAAACATAAGTTTATTGATAATTGATTTTATATCAAATTTATTTATTGTTAAAAAAATTGCATTCCCGAATTTGGAAAGTGCAAAACATGTTTTCCTTCAATTTAGACCAGTTTGACGTTACTTGAAAGGTATTGGCTTGTAAAAAGTTCTAAGATCTTTGAATTATAGCCTGTTTAAAGACATTGATCACCTGATGTCACCGTATTTGTTTATTTATGATGTTACATATTTTATTCAAAATCTATGAAAATTGTTGCAAGTAAAAAATACTTAGCAGTAATATAAAATAATTGGAAGATTTTCTATAAAGTCTCGAAGTATAACTACTCTTCTGATTGTTTCGAGACCAAAGATGGCATGACATCACCTATTGGAGAAATTTCTCAGATGTTCAACCATGTAGAATAATAGCAATGAATTGTCTCAAATTCCAGGTGCTCTGATTCAGAAGAGAAGGCGCATACAACTGTAACATGCGAAGTCAGACTTAAATATGAGGCCTGTAAATAATCACTCTTATTGGACTGGGATTGTACATCAAAGCAGTCATTCCCAAACTTCTGTTCAGTATATTGTAGTATTTTTTGACGTCTCTTGTTCCTCGAGAAACAACTTATATGGAAGAAGAAATCCGTCTACGAGTGTTCACGATTGGGGAAACGAGGATAAATAACAAATTATTCCTGCTTATGAACACGTTAATTTGTTTCACAGTGTAGAAGATAATAATTTAGAATAATACTCTAATTAGGATTGTGAGCTAACTCCGAAGAAGCCATATATGGAAATTACCGACACTACCGAAGAAAAAATGAAGAAAACAGTGGATAAAGTAAGGATGAATGTACTGAAATTCATGAGGATGCAATCTCAAAAACTTCGGAATAAACTAGTGACTAAACGATGAAAAGTGTATTTGCATAAGAGTAGGATCTAATTCGAACATTTTAAAAATATCTTCGTGGTTATATATCATCTTAATACTTACATCACTATCCGCACATGGAGATCCAATGAAGAAAACAGTGGAAAAAGTAAGGTTGAACATATTGAAATTTATGGAGAGTTAATCTTGGAGTAAACTAGTGACTAAATGATGAAAAAAGTATTCACTTAATGGTAGGACCACATTCGCACATTTAAAAATCTATTCGCAGTAATATATGGTCTCGATTCTTACATCACTATTAGGACATAAAACATGCCATCCAAGACGTAGACTAACAATGTGGGCGAAACAGATCAATGAAATAAGTTTAAAAACGTTTCACAGGTATATATTTTTTTTCAAGAGTCATCCCAAAATTAGTAATCATAAAAGTTTTCACATTGGAATTAAAAAAAAAATATTTAGAGACTTCCTCCCGTGATAGACAAGTTTCCATGTGATTTGAAAAAAATGAAGTAGAGAAAAAGGTGAAAGTCTGATCTATGCTAAACATCCATCAAAATGAGCATGAGTACTTATATATTGCTTTATGTAAAATTAAAATTTATTTTCTATATTTGCGTATCAGATACAGACTATTTAGTCCAATTTTTGAAAATTTTCCATTTGTATTGTATTTCACACTTTTGAGAAATGACAATTTAAAGTAAAACATTAAATCTGAAACAACACATACTAGCACTAAAGTTTATATTGCTAACATTAAAAATCTTCTTATTCAATAAAAGCAAAAACTTAAGAGTTTGAGATTATTTTTCAATAACAACTAAAAATATATCCTAATTTTTGTCAAGTGATGCTTCCACCTTTAAGAGAGAAAAAAATGAGAAAATGTTATCTCAGTAACACATCTAAATTAAGAAAATATTGTTACAAAAGAGGAATCACTAATACTACTTTCTGGTTCAGCCGCAGCTCTGATTTCTCAAATAACCCATAGAGTTTACATGAAAAGTATACAATAACAGCGTTATTCAGCTTATGACTTAGAATTCGCCATCGATGAGAAATGAAACAATATTCCTGAATCTTTCCAGAACTAGTTTGATATAAAATGTGTGTTTCAATTATGCACAAATATTTGTGCACCCGGGAACCCCTTTTAAAATTTTCCCCTTTTTCCCTTATGTGGTTTTATGGTTTTGCAAACGATTTTTTTTGGGCCCAAATTATTTTGGGTATTGTTGTTTTTCCCCCTCTAACATTTTTCAGTACTCCCTTAAATTTCCATGCAGAACTTTTGTCTTTTAGGAAAAGCTCTTCATTTGTTTAAATGAAACCGAGTATCTGTTTTTTACTTTTTTAAATGTACTACATGCCTCTTTTATAAACCCCGCTTTCAAAATCACTAAATAAAAATATATGGCACCTTTTTTTTTGAGAAGGTTTTTTTTATAAGTAACTATAAAAAAACGTAATAAAATCTCTCCAACTCGATAAATAATGTAAAACACAAAAAATCATTCAATCTCTTCATTTCTCGCACCTCAATTGTTGGCTTCCTGATATTGCAATTAATATTCCATACGAGAAACTTATTTTCAATTTAAATTAGTTTCTCTTCCGTCTTGAAAAATGCTTATACCAGACAAATAAAAAGTATGATTCCAATATTTTATCATAAATCAATTCTGAGTCCAATGGGTTTCATATTTTTCTTTGGGTTTTTAAAAATTTTTTCCCCGGCTTTTTTATGAAAAATTTTTCTAGCGAAGTTTAAAAAATGAGCCAAATTTAAATTTGAATTTGTCTGAAATGTCATACTGCTTGCTCAGTTTGATCACTTTATCTTGGATGGCTCCAAAAGAAATAAAATTGCACAAAACACATAGAGATATGTGACCTATTTTTCATTTAATGATATAAATTTACGAAATGGAAAAAATACAGAAAACAATTGAAATATTTCCACTAATTGGGAAAGATAATTATTGCTTTCTTAAAGCCGTGTAGTGGTAATTTCTTGAATGCAGATTTTTAATTATTTTCCTATTGTAATAGAGAGCATATCAATGAAGTATCACATAATGTAATCTATAAGCATCACTTTCAGTATAAGAATAAATTCCTATCAAAAATATTTATTAACTTGATTTAAATAGAAAAATAGGAATGTTACTTTTACTGTGCAACTGTTTATGTTAACTGACCTTGATTTTATTATAAGTCTGTCCTCCAATTAGCATCTAGAGTAAACATCAGTACTTGTCATTTAATTTTTATTTTTACTGATCACAAATTATTTAACTTTCATTTAACATTAAATGGATAAGATAGTTGAAAACCTTCCGATAAAACGAACCATTATTTAAGCAGCAAAAGAGTCCCAATGCCCTGTTTAAATTTAGTGACACATGTGTCACACACGTAATTCTGTTTAATAAACAGTATTATTCACCTGAATGTATTTTCTACAAACTATCTGATTAATTCTTGCTTATTGAATACGCAAACAGAGCTGATACATTATTCAAATGTTGATAAATCGCAAAAGAATAAATATTTCCGGACAATTACGAAAGAGAAGGGAACTCAAATTGGCCTGAATGTAAATACAACGACCGAAACTTAATTTATTATGCTGGTTTTGGTAAAACTTCGGATATTTGGAAATAACAGACAGAAACTCGAAGCAATTCCTGGAATGATTGGTTGCGATCCCGAAATAAAAGATTAGATAAGTATGAGTCTTAATGAGGCTGCCCGTTTTGTTTTCTTGATTGGCGGTCGTTAAATGAATGATCGATAGGCCTCCGCTTATCTTTATGAGAATTTAATCGCAGTTTCTGACATTATTCTAAACTTTTACTGCAGAACTGTCTAATAAATTAATCGGTGAGATTTCTGTAGTCTTGTTATTTTCAAGGAACAAATTTAATGAGTACGAAG
Source organism: Trichonephila inaurata madagascariensis (assembly GCA_019973955.1). NCBI lineage: Eukaryota > Metazoa > Arthropoda > Arachnida > Araneae > Nephilidae > Trichonephila > Trichonephila inaurata. Next base: position 35,650 of record BMAV01015786.1, on the reverse strand, counting down.
GTATTATATACAGAAGACATGAGATGAATATTTTCGTTTTATTATTTTGGTATTTGTTTGAAGTAATTGAATTAAATAGTTAATTAGACATACTTTTTACAATAGATTTATTCTTTAAAACATTGAAGAGATAGACAATTAGCCCCAAGTATCCATTAAAAGTAAAAAAAAAAGACAAAAAAAAAACCGTATAGTATCACTGTATCAAGTGAGTGAGTGAATATTTAAAGTCGGACTGTTCGGGTACACGAAGGTTTTGTTGTCGAAACCCCGAATTTTTAACCCATGGCAAAATGACGTGGGTGACACCCGATTTTTCCCCCCCTCCTAACTACCACACCACATCCCGGGAGGACGTTTTAGCCTCGACCGATTTTTGCGGGGTCGCCGTTTACACGGTGGGGGCTTAGTGGGGACTGGGTCAAAACCGCAAAAGCCAGCCACGATCCGGGTACCTATCCCACTGGCTACCCGGCCCCAAAATCACTGTATCCAAAAAGGCTTTTATAAAAAATTTTGTAAATCAATTTTAAAACCCTTTCGTCCCTATAGGGCCTACAGGTATAGGGGCTCCCCTATTGGTTTTTCAAAAATAAATTATTTGAAATAACTTTAAATTTACTGAAAGGAAGCAAAACAAATTACATACTGGTATAATCACAAATAAAATACACATTCATGCTGATATAATATAGGGTGGTCCCAAATTCATGGTACAAATTTTAAGTGTAGATACAGGGCATTGTAACAATCATTTATTGCATAGGAATGTTTGGGCGAAAATGACAAGGCAATGCGCAAGCAAGGGGAATAAAAGAAAAGAGAAATGGAGTTATTGGGTTGTTCTGTTTCTGGGGAGGGGGAAAAGTAGATTTTTTGCCATTGTTCCAAACCCCGGGTAAAATTTCCCCAAAAGTTGACGTTTCGGGGGTTTCTTCCAAAAGCGCATGCCGTTTCCTTAAAAAAATGTTTTTAAACCAAATGGTCCCGGGTAGGGTGAATGCCGGATCACAGAATTTTTAAAGGGTTTCATAGTCAACTTTGGGAAAAACGTTGGGGTTTTTCGTCAAAAAACATGAAGGGGTCCACGCATTAGCTGTACGCAGTCCAGGGGCAGGGAAAAAAGATCTTAAACGTTGTGATGTTAGAACAGAGTCAATACAACAGCCGTTGCTAATCACACATAAATTTGGTCAACAGGGCCCTTTTTAGAGTGTTAAAAGAAAAAATTTTTTTACACCTCTTCCATTTTCGAGGTTTCAAGATTTTTAATACGGAGGCTCCGTCTTCCAGCGGGTGGTACAAGAATGTGATCTAAACATTATAGTTTATGAGCCGGCAAATGAAGATTTATTGTGCTAAAATGCTTTTATAACAACCCTTTCCCGAAAAAAGTTTTCCTTTTTTTTCAGTCTCTTATTTTTTTTGTTTTTGCTTCACCGCATCACTTGCGTAAACCCCCAAAATTCCTACCAATAAAAAGGGTTGTCAAAGTCCCCGTACCTACCCTAAGAGTTTGTACCATTTAAAAGGGCCACAATGTTCTTAAAAAGTATCAAATAGCTAAAAATTTTATAGTTAATTTTTTTGATACTAAATTAAAACAAAATTTAGTAATTACTAGTGACCCCACAGGAAATTAAAAAATAAAAACAAATTTAATACTTATCTTGATGATTTACTCTTACGGTTTATAATTAAAGACGCATTGTAACTTTTACGTCAGAGTACATTATTGTTGCATTCAAAACATTGTTATTGTAGTGGGGGGGGGATGATGAAAATTATTAATGAAAATTGGGTCGCGAATATTTAAAGTTCGAGAAACACTGCTTTAAAAAAAAACTAAGTAGTATAAGTTGCTTGAAATACTAGAATAAAGTGATTTATTACATATTACTTTATGAAGCTTCTTAGTTTCATTGTGAGTAAAAGCGCATTGTAAACACAACTGAAATAAGGGGATATACCACGAATTTATGAGAATCTATTAATTTATTACATATTATTTTATCAAGCTCCTAGGTTTCATTATCAATCAGTTCATAGACATTTTATGTGTCATATGGTTACAAAACAAATCTTCAAAAATACGAGTAAGACAGTGTTTCTCAAACTTTCAATGTTGGTGACCCAATTTTCAATCATAATTTTCCTGGCGCCCCCCTTCATACAATAAAAAAATGTACTCAATTCAATAATACTTTGAAGCTAAATCTACAATACGACTTTAATTATAAACTGCACAAATTATCAAGATAAGTATTAAATTGTGCATGCAATTTTGTATGGGACAAGCCAATAGGGTCATTACTAATTATTCACCTTGTCCTTAACTTAATATTGATGAATTGATGATCAAATACATAGTGTATTACTGATAAATTTTTAAATATCCTATTTTATTGTATAAATGTGTATTGTTTATTATCTCAGAATGTATTTTGCTCTAATTCCTTTCATTAAATTAGTATTTTTTAATTTTTTATCTTCGACTTTTAGATATACTCGCGCCCCCCTAGTAGGATTAGCACGCCCCTCTAGGGAGGCGCGCCCCACAGTTTGAGAAACGCTGGAGTAAGACCTAAATTATTGTCTGAATTTGTGTTACAGAGTTTTTATCTGCATTTATTGAAATAAGAATTAAGCGTAATGAAAATAAGTTGGTCATCGAGAATTCAATGGAGAGCAAGATGACTGTTACGTTGATTTTAATGTTCTATCTGATAAATGAAGAGCCCTTGTATACGAATAAGTTTATTGATGACTAAACATAACTTCACAGCACTACACTCACACACACAAACATTTAAAGACTATTTACAGGGTTAAGAAGAAATATCACTTTAAAGCTCTTGCCAAAAGCATCATGCCTTTCATGTTAAATTCAATCAGTTGCATCAGCGTTGTCTCCTAATAATTAAATGGCGCGTTACATATGTTTATTCTGGCAACCTTGAATTCGCCAATTGCGTTCGAAGGCACCAACAAAGGTAAATGCCACCAATTTATGAAAAACTATTAATTTACTGCATATTACATTATAAAGATCCTTAGTTCCACTTGTCAAACAGTTTACAAAAATGTTTTGTCTTTTATGGTTAAATAACACTTCAGAAATCAAACTCAAATTATTTCCAATGACTTGCGACTCAGATTATTTTTCAAATTAATGTTACTAATGTTACTTTTTTGCCTATTTTAATACGGGAAATACCCCCAATTTATGAGAATCTAGTATACTTTGATTATAATTATCGTTTAGTATTTACATTTTACTTTATGATTGTAAGGTTCGCTTGACTTTCAAAACTATACAGGTGGCCCTGTCATCGGAATCTAAAAAGAAGAGAAATTTAAAAATGGAGGAGCCACGAAAGGACGATTACGATGTCTAAGATGGAAACAAAAATGGGGTGAAACTCGCGTTGATGAGAAGTGTTAGTTTCTTAAATGTTATGTTAGTTTTGTGTGATGTGTGGCTGTATAATGAGCAATAATTCAATTAACCACTAAGAAATTGCACTGACTTTATTTGCCTGGTAAAGTAAGGACATCTCACTTGACATCAAATTACCAGCAACGAGAATACCATGATGTTATACGAGAGTACTATGTTTTTTATAAAAGTCTATATAAGTAAAATCTTTGAATTTGTTTCTTTGATCTCAAAATAACAAGAAATATATGTGTTCAAAATAATTGAATTTTCTTTTGTATCGGTTTTTATATTTTGAACTAATTTGCATCGCATAATATTAACTAAAGTGAAAGATTAATGTAAAAATATTCAAGTACCTATTTGTATTATTTTTTGTCAAGTTTTAAAAAGTAATAAAAAATAATATGCATATTTCTTGCCTTAATTGGTCAATGCTGGGAATCCACCTTAGAATATTCCTTGCGATTTAGTATGACTTATTTCAACTAAAAAAATACATTAAATATAATCTCCCAGGAATTTTTCATCAATTAATTGAACAATTATAACCCTCTATATGTAATTTTGAGGTTGAAATTATGTGACTCTACATAAAACAGTGCATTCTCTGCAAAACTCCATTTATGGAGAGAAGGATTTACTGAAGATTTTGTAAATTAAGAAAAATTGAATAATTTGGAAACATTAGTAGAAAGAGGTTTTTAGCTTGTGTTTGTTTTCCAATATTTATTATTTTCAAGTTCTGTAAGAAAACTGATGTATTTATTTTCCTTAAAAATATAAAGTACATAAAATTTCTGCCATTACAACTTCATAAAGATCATGTAATATCTGGCGCATTCAATACTAACAATTCCAAAATATTGAAATTTTTTAAATTCTTTAATCAACCATTGATTATTCCACATAGTGCAATTTTCACCATTTAAAAACTAGGAATTCCTTTCTTACACTCTCGAATCTCGGTCCATTTCAAATTTTATTCTATCGATCCTTCTCGAATCGCGATTTGTTTTAGAGGTTCAGGTATCCGACTAGCCTAAAATAATGATTTTTTTCAAAAACTGACAAATTTTTCTTATGATTTTATTTTATATTCTATCTTATTAGCTTAATAAAAATGCCTATGTTTTTATTTTCCATCCACTGGAACAAAAACTGCAAGTGTTTTAATAAAAGAAGATTACATAACTTTACACAAGATGTCTCTCAAACTTTAAAATACGTTTTACTCGAAATGTATATTTTTCGAAAAACTCAAACGGGGAAGGTGATTGCTCAAAAAATTTTGAAAATAATTTGCTGAAATTTTTTGTGAATATTTTTTATAACAATAAAAGTGCTTTTGCCTTCAGAATTATCAATTGCTGTTCAATTTCAAAATTTACAGTCCTTTATGTGAATATAATCACTGTTTTTTAAGCAATATCATATAGTTACTAAGATAGAGTGATCTAGTTTTTGTAAAAATTAAAATATCTATTATCCTGTAGGTAATTTCAAACATGAATAACAAATTAAAACATTAAAATTGAAAAATTGAGAATTTGTTTAAGACATTTTTGTACAGAGAGGGCCCCGTTTATGTAATGTTTAGTACATTTTCACCAGTTTTTCCTCTTTTAATAGTAATATTTTTTTTTCTTTTCAGTTTTACGATTTTTCCTTAAAATATACTAAATAAGTCTAAAAATCACAAAAAAATCCCCATATCTCTATTTTTTCAAAAGAGAGTTGTCTCAAGTAGTTGGATACCTTAAGGTTATTTTAAAATCATCGCTTTTATAACAACCGGCATTAAATAAAATTAAAATGCTTGTATTCAATTCAAATCCAAATTTGTAATTTACTTAGCAAACTATTTAAAAATTATCATAAAAAATATAGTACAATTTTAGTATTATTTTAAAAACTCCTCTCCAGATTTCAGGAAATGTAATTTACCTTTCTCTTTTCAATATTCCACCTTTATTTAATCCGTTTTTTTTTAAAAAGAGTTTTCCATTCGAACATAAATAAAAATATCTTGCAATATTTAATAAAAAAAATTAAAACCTTAATTTCCCTTTTCTGAAAATAACACTTAAATAAGAAAACATTATAAAAGGCGAAAACCAAAAAGAATTTTTTTTTTTCCAACTCAGCTTTTCCGACTTCCTGATTTTGCGGTATTATGCACGAACTCGGGAGAAAAATCGAAAATTTATTTTCACTCCGAGTTTTCACCTTTTTTTACAAAAAAAAAAAAAGAGGACTCTACAACTTTACTTTAAACTGCTTATGACGGGGATAGATTACATATTCATTTTTCGTACAAAACATCATTTCTTTTCTTGAGCATTTTACTGGTAAATTTTACCTGGTGATCAAAAATGCGTTTCATATTTTTTGTATTTTGAATACAAATGCCCCGGAATTGTTCATTCTTTTTCATATCTTTTGTTTTTTGATAAGAAAAAAATCTGAGAAAAAAAAAAAGTGTTCCAATTTATCTTTTCAAAAAAGGGTGTACGTCCTAAAAATTTTAAAAACAATGTATTGATGCACCTTTTTTAAGGGTAATATTTATTTCTCATAGTCATAGAATTGAAACTCTTTAAATAACTTTTGTATATAGTATACTTAGATATTTTCCAAATACAGCTTCACACATTATTATGCTTACAATTATATACTAAAAGTAATAAACTTTTTAAACTTTATAATTTTTTTTAAAAAGAGTTTCTTTACATATCTTATATTTAAAAGCTTTAATGTTGACTGACGAGTATTTTTCAAAGAAAATTTAATTTCTTTAAATTTAAATTGTAAATAAAAATTAAATGAGAATATTTTTTTGAAAATAATGAAAAATAAATAGTTTTTCTAAGAAGAATATGTATGAAACCGTATAAGATACCACATTAGAATAATTTATAAACACAAACACACATATGTATCAACTGAACTCAGTGGAGCAAAAGCCCATGAGGGCCAAGGCTTATTGTGCACATTTCAGTATACGGGAGCCTGGGCGCTGAGGTGCATGAGCAGATATGTTTCCGCTTAGGTTATATATATATATATATATATATATATATATATATATATATATATATGTGTGAAGAATCCCCAGACCTTCAAGTGTCAGTTGGGGTAAATTTTCAACCAGGACAACTCAACCAACCTCCTGCATTAAGAACTTTGACTTCTACTTTCGCCGGACATAAAAAAGACAAGGTCCTAATGACTCGCTAGCTGCTGAAAGAGGTCTCGTTTTGTCATGGCTTGGAGCGCAAACTTCTTTGCTGAATATTGAAATAAAATATATGATAAATGGCTGCACGTTGCATTTCTCCTGTCAATCTAAAATTCTCCCAAAGCATGATATATATATATATATATATATATATATATATATATATATATATATATATATATATATATATATGACATGATTTGTGAGTCAGAAACAGACTTAGTTTTTAAAAAGGAACTTTATTTGTTCAAATTAGACATCATCTGACGCTAAGAGGCAGAGAGGAAAACGAACTTCACCGAAAATCTTAATTGGGTTAACACTTAAGACGCCGATCGCGGATTTCATGAGTGCCCTTGAAAGTTAATGCTGACATATAGGGTTATTAAATATAACGATCGCGAATTAGACATGTTTATTGGCTAGGCCATATGTTCGGAAGAAATAAATGGGTGCTTAGTTTGATACTTGAAGATGTAATGATAAAAAATAAAAGTTAAGTACTATATAGAGAATTTAATTTTAATCTGTTTTAATTATCCTTATATATGTATATATATATATATATATATATATATATATATATATATATATATATATATATATATATATATATATATATGTGTGTGTGTGTGTATTTATATATAGATATAGCAGAAAGTAATAGTCATTTACTAACCAATATATACTGTTAAGAATGCATTTAAATGTTTTATAATTTTAATACATAAAATATTCACAAAAAACTTCAAGATATACTAAGTAATACTTTTGTAAATGAGTGTTTATTAACGTCGTATTCTAAAGCAACACACGAGTATTGTTGGTTGAATCACGGACATAATAATTTTAAACCATTGTCAAGTGACCAGGACGATATTTGATATGGCTCTTCACTGTTTCAAAACGTTCATGCTCCACCAATGGGAAGACTTTCCGCAACGAGAAATTAAACATGTATCAGTCCTCTATACAGAAAACAAAAGAATTTATAAAAAGACTAAAAAGTACCAATTGGTACGCAATAAATAACAGTCAGGGATAAATCAATTATGCATTCTAAGGTTTTTAATTAATATCTCTTTAACTAATTGCAGTACCGCAATATATATGGTCAAAATGCCTTTATTACGCATCTTTTTGTACCTTCTGTGTTCTTCTGTGTTGAGTGGTTCATGAGAAGATAGCCTTACAGTCATACGTTTGTTTACCTCTGAATTTTATTAGTGTAGATAACAGAGCTATTTAAAGTTGACAATAGCCTGAAATCGTACTTTAATTTCCTGTTTAATGCCGTAGATATATAAAATAAGTCTTGATAAATTCGAATGCTTCATTACTTCCTCGTGATTGATAATTTAATGGGAATCTGATATTGATTCACTATATATATAAATTGTTAACTGAATTTTTTTTTAAATTTTAAAACCAATAAAGTCGGTCGGTTTTTTGCTTGCGAACTCTCAAACCATCAATCATTCTATTTTAAGTCGAAATAAAATTAAAAGTATTTAAACATATAAAATCAACCTTAAGGAATAATGATCCGGACATTTCTCTTATCTGTATAATGAATAATAATTGAATGGGAATCACTCGACCATATTTCATTACTCAATTTATAGTCGTCTGATTTTGCTCGGCTGATGATGTGAGTTAAAAGCATGTCTAGTATAAAAGTGATTATTGGCTGATGTTAAATATGCTTAATATCCAAGTCATGTAGTATTCAGAAAGTTTTCATTCATTATTCAAACATAGCTGGGCTTAATTACAGCTTCCTGTGGCTGTAAAATTTATATTTCACTTTCATAATTTATTCATGAAATTAGTAAGCACTGAATACTTTCTTATAGATATAAGCATAGATATTATTTTTCATCCATTATCAGGATTTTACTAAACATAATAATTAATGAAGTATAGTTAATTTATGCGTCAGTTTAAAATTTTGAATGAAAATAAAAATATAGTCATCTTTATTTTGAATACATTTTTACGTATTACATGAATGGTATAAATAGGGAAACATTTCTGTTAATTTCTGATAAGAAATATTTTAAAAGTATTACAAGATACTTCCACAAACCATTTCCTTCAATGTATTATTAAATTTCTCTGACACAATTATAAAAGTAGTGAAGATTTATCCATTCCCAGTAAAATGGAATATTTTAAGAAACGTCCCTTCAGAAACAAATTTTTGAAACTTGCATTTATGTCATTTATGACTATTGCTTTTTAAAAATATTTAAAAGCAATATATACGAACTATATGATTAAAGCATTTATTTTTTAACTCAGTACTGCTCTCTGTATATTAAACTTAATTAGTCTAATACTTAGCTTATAATATTAAATAAAGTAACAAACGTATTTAATATATCGTATTATACGTATATTTTTTAAAAAGTATAAAATAATATTTAAAAATGTTAGGCGCAATCAGCATTGATTTATTTAACACTGTATCGCATTCACTGGAACTTATGAAATTGTAAATGTTTCCTTACCTTTAAACACTTTTCAATTTGTTGTCACTTAAAGGGAAATAAGTCAGAAATTCCCAAACCTCATTAGCGGCAAATACATAATTTCCGTTTTAAATGTCACATCACAACCCCACTTCCTGACGATGTAACCGAAATTCACTTGAGATTCTCCAGCCGAGATATTTCGAAACTGTGGAAATAACTTTCTGCACATCCCATCCTTGAGGCAATAAATTCGATCGCTTTTTCCTAGATGCATCACCATTAGCGAGTGTGAGCCATACCTAAATCTTCTTATTAGCTGAAAGTATCTCCTGTGGCAAATGGAGCTATTTGTAGTCAAGGTACCTTGGTAACCAAGTGTTGGATCGTTTAGACCCAACCTGTTTGTAATTAGTCTCATAATTAACATATAGCGTCGCATTAATTTTGATGATAAATTCATAGGCCTGACTCCCCACCATCCAGCACATCAAGCGATAATTTATACTTATCGTAAGTGTTAGCCCTTCATAATTAGACCTTGAAGTATTTCAACCTTCTGGGCAAGGAGAAAGACTTAAAACGGGATTTTAGAACAAATTATCATTTAGGTTGTTAAAGTGTGGAGTCGGATGGTAAATTCTAAGAAGGTAAATACAGATTGAAATGTTTAGAACGGCGGTGGATAATAGTTTGGATTTGGGAATGGAATATTAGCACTAAGTCTCTGCAGATATGCAAACGGTATTACTTTAGTTGAATATGTATTTCACTGAATAAATATCTGGTATCTATTATAGGTTTACATAAATATTTAGCTTGCTGTAGAATAATGTATAATGTAAATGGTTGACTGAACAATGTGTAATATAGTAGTAAAATGAATAAATATATTTATATTTCACTTCATGTACGTGCAATTTTTTAGTTTATGTAGTATTTATAATTTTTAGTAAAAATAGGGGAAAAAACTCTTTATTTTTGTAAACTTTTTTTAATTTTTTTTTGTTGACTAATTTTATTTATAATGGAAAAAAATAGTTCGTTCTAACATTTTCGTCCGCAATCGTCCCGTTCATTTAAAATAATAACATTTTACTTAAAAATAGGTAATCTCCAGATATATATATAATTTATTAATGCTCAACAGATTCCTATCATTCAAATTATAGTTTGTTTCTTTTGGTATGTTTTTAAATTTAAATACACTTTTGGGGTAATACAAATTTCGCAAAAAGACCTCGTAATTTGACCGCATCTGATTTAATTGTTATGAAAACGAGTGCGTGGTTATAAAAAGTAATAATAGTTGTTTATTTATTCTTATTTCTATTATTAATGGCTATAAGCTTTTTTAAAAAAAATCAAATGTTTTACAAAAAATTGAGGACAATTTCTAAATTTTAATACGGGCAAACCTAATTTATTTTCCCCTTTTTTAAACTTGTTTTAATTTCTATATTTCATTTCAATCAGAGGGCAAATATGTATTTTTTACTTTTATTTTATTGTATGCATATACAGTAAAAGAACATCATAACAAAATTTGGATTCTAATAGTAAAATAACATTAATGATTTTATGTTAGTAACAATATTATTAAGAGAGAAGTCAATGAATTTTTATAAAATTTCTAACATAAGTATAAATATATCTTAATTTTTTTTTAAAAAATATATTAATCTCATTAAGCAAAGAATAACTTATATAAATAAAATCTAAGTAAAAGTGATTTATGTAATTTTGTTCTGAGCAATTTTTATGCCCACCATTTCTGTTTCGTTAAAAAAGAGGTTTAGTTAATGTTTAAAATTTGTAAAGGTTTTTATCAGTCAAATTTAGTGGAATATAAGACACATAATTGAATTGCATACCCAAATAAAGATAATTGATTAACAGTCTATGTAAATATTGATAATAATTACACAATAAGAATGCATTATTTTTGTAATACCTCAAAATTAGGAAAGAGTTTAATCTTTTTCTCGACAATAAATTCCTGTTTAACCAACCGAACAATTAAGATCTACAATCCTAAGAGCCAAAAAAAAAAAAATGTAAAGAATTGTTTCCGAGAAGTCACGAAACAAACTATTCTAAAGTGTTAATTGCTTAAATTAACATTGTGCTCCTCTGCCTCTCTTCTCTTACTCAGCTGCTTTAAGAGAGGATCTTCTATCTCTTCTCTACCAAGAGAAAATTTATATTCCAAAAAGGTATAAATATAAAAAAATCTAAAAGCCCACTTTCTGTTTGCTCCGATAAAGGCAATTAGAGGAAAAGAAATGGGAGGAATAACCAAAAGGCAAAGATGATCCCAGATACCAACCCCTTTTTTCCAAAACGGACGGAAAAGTATTTAAAAATACACAATGGAAAAAAAGAAAAACTCATTGTTTCCAATTATTCTAATTTCATTTCATGTACAGTGGGGAAAAAAGGAGTCTGTTGATGTACGTCGTATTTGTGTTTGATCTTTTTGTTAGAGGGATCTCATGCTAGTGAAAGTTCAGATGAAAAAAGAATACTTCTTTTTTTTATAGAAACATCATCCATCTTATGGAAGTAGCTAAGAGTTTAACATAAAAGAAGGAATAGTTTGAGAGAGTTCAGCGGTTACAAGTACTTGCTTGTATTAGGATAAAAAGAAGAATGCTATTTTTACAGAAATACTACTTCTTAAAAAATGCTTGGTTAACTTATAATTACATATAGTTTACATTTATACAAATATTTTTTTTTAAATTTATATTATGTAACATTCCGTTATCTCATCTATTATTTGGGATGACCTGTATTATTCGTGACTACAATAGAGTATTTACGATTATATGTGTATATAAGATCTTGGTGGAACAAATTTCGCAATTTCTTTTATTTTTTTTCTGACATTAGATATATGTGTTCTCTTTTCAAAATCAATTTCTAATGAATTAAGCTCTTTTATGTCAAATAAACGTACAAGAATTATTATTCTTATTTAAAAGATAATTATTATTTTTTATAAAAATTATGTTATACTATAAAAATAATTAATTTTAAATTGAATAATTCAAAAAGTAGATTTTCGAAAAATTTCGATTTATTTTACTTAAGATATTTTGGGCTATTTCAAAAGAAATTGTATCCCAAACATATTGCTTCCAGGGGGTACCCCTTTTATTTTGCATGTAATACTGTTTATATTGTAATTAAAAAAATCTCAATTCAGTGGCGCAACAGCCCATGGGGGGGCAAAAGGCCCAAAAACTATTCCCCCCCAATAGACTTTAAAAATTATTTGGGGCTGCATAATCAGATATTTGGGTAAAATGGTCGGTCTGACGTGAAAACCATATTGAAAAAAAAAAAACAAAAACCGGGAAAAACCTTTTATCTACCCCCCAAATCAGTGATCTTCAAAACTATATTCCCCAACGAGTTACAATAAAAAAATCGAAAAGAAACTTATAAATGTGTACGCAAAAGAGAGTCACGTTTTATATTATGTTTATATACCCATAAAAATTTAAAGTTATTCCCTACCATTAAGAAACTGAAAATTTCATTTATACATCATTATTTTATTTTACAATACTTTTTCAACTTTGATCATAATATAATAAAATAATATTAAAACGTTTTATATATGACATGTTTCGAGGCAGAATCAGACTTAATTTTAAAAAGGATCTTTATTCAATAAATTTTCGACATCATATGACGTTAAGAGGCAGAGAGAAGAAAAAGCACCACAGTGAAATCTAAGTGTTTTACCACTTACGTAAAAGGCTGGTAAACCCCCTCTTTTTATGATATGTCCCGGAAAATTTAAAGCGACAAAAGGCTATTCCCCGCGCCCCCTGCGGGGTGTTTCGTCCCCCCACCCAACAAAAAAATCCTCCCGGGGATTCTAAAATGAATGCCAAAACCCCCCGATTTTTTCGGGCTGCCATTTTAGGTCATTGAACCTTAAGGCCTGATGCAGTCCCTTTTTTTCTAAAAACGATTGGAATGTAATGACCAAAAAAATTTTTTATCTGGGGAGCTGAGAACCCCCGCGGAAAATTGAGCATTTGTATTAACAGTCTGCTCTGAAATTTTGGAAAAAGATTAAAATATTATTTTTCTACTTTTTTACTATCATTATTTTCCCCTTAATTCTAAAGTATATTTATTACTGGGGTATACGTTTTACTGGTTTATGAAAAAATATAAAAAATTTTGTGTTTTAAAATGAAAAATTGTGTATGTTCAGTTTAAATTAATGTTAGTCTCATTTTTTTAAAAATTTAATAATTTTATTTTATAACACAAAAAAAAAATCTTCACCCCCATAAATATTATCATAATGACTTAATTTTTTTTTCATAATTAAATAAAACGTGTTAAAAAATTTGGGGTGTTCTCTACACCCCACGAGTTACGACGGTAGCAAAAACAGGCGCGAGTGACCGCGGGTTAAATTATAATGAAAAATAAAAGTTAAGTGCTATATAGGGAATTTAATTTTAAATCTAATTTGATTACCATTACATTTATATATATATGTATATATTACTAAATTGTGAATGTTTTATTGCTTATTATCCTGGGTTACACGAGATAGTTTAAACACTCGTTAGTACCATGTATTGCAAAGCTAAATAGTTTTCTAATGGAAAATGCACCTATTTGTATTTGTGGAAAAAACACATAGAATAAAGGAGATAGAGCAACTTTCAACATATCAACAGATCCATTATTAAATTCTAAATTTAAGCAAGGAAGGCTTTTTAATTTTAGGTTGCAAATTCATGTAAAATACACAATATTTCTCACACAGCTATAAACATTTTAATACTATTCAGAACGATGTGTATAAGTGAAAAATATTTCTTATATATAACATCAGTGGCTACAAAAACATATTAAACGCAGAATATGAAATGCGACTGTGGGGGGAAGAAAAGCGATGGGTTATAGGTAAGTGACACTTGGATCACAAATTAATATTATTGAATAATTTTTTTTTAAAGTAGATTTTTTTCTTAATAAATGGAATGCTTTTTTTAATTGCTGTACATTTATTCATTGTTGATTGACTTTAAATGTTATTTTAAGATATATTCTTCTATGTGTGGAATAGGGTTCCATGAAAATACTTTCTATTTCTAGGGTTTCCATGCAAACACGCTCTAGCTCTAGGGGTTCCGGAAGTTGAAAAAGTTTGAACACCACTGCACTAAAGGAAGGAAAGGCTGAGTCAATCTTGCCCATTACGAAATTTGAACCCCGGACCTGTGGCGTGAAAGTGTGAAATGCTGCCACTGGGTTTTCATGTAGTAATTATAGTCAAAAATATTATTAGTTTACTATTAATAAAAGTTTAAAATAATGGTTATGCGCAAATGATTGTATTCACACAGATATAAATTTACTTTAGGTGTAAAGTATACACACAAATAATATTAACTATTTCTATTACAGTCTAAACTCGTATATTATACACTGCTTTTAACTACATTTTTGAAACGTTTATCTGATTTAAAAATTAATAGTCTCATTTCGACAGTTGACAATAAATCCCATGACACAAAATAAATCACAAAACGGCAGAAGAAGATGTATATTAACAATGAATGATAATATATTGTTTATTATATATTATTAATGAATCATATATAATGTATAACAACATATTTCCTACCATAACCCTCTACATTTAGAATATTTTACACGAAGTAAAATAACTTTCAAATGAACATGTAACAAAAGATTATTTCAGAAGTAAAGAGGAAAGGATGTGATGATCCCAGAGAAATTATATATATATATATATATATATATATATATATATATAATTTTATATAGGTCAATTCTCTACTAACAAGAGGGTCACATCCAAAAAAAATAACACTCGGAAAAAAACATAGACAGCAGGAAAATCACACCATGAAGAACAAAAAAGTAATCAGGGTAATAAATATAAAATGGATGCTCAGTGTATAACATTTCTGAAAAAGGGCAGTTATTTTAAAAAAATTAAATTAAAAATGGGGGTTTAAATGTTGTTTGGAGCCCCCCCCCCTTTTTGTAAATAACCCTTTATCAAA
This sequence comes from Trichonephila inaurata madagascariensis, assembly GCA_019973955.1. Lineage (NCBI taxonomy): Eukaryota > Metazoa > Arthropoda > Arachnida > Araneae > Nephilidae > Trichonephila > Trichonephila inaurata. The sequence continues at coordinate 20,422 of BMAV01015786.1, read as the reverse complement.
AACCATTTTAAAAATAATGGATAGAAATATCTAAACCATTACAAGATAGAAATTTACCTAAAAATTGCACTTAAAATCAAAAACCCCCGCTAAATCTAATTGGAAACATTCAATTTTTTGCTAGATTTTACCCTAATACAGATTTAAATCAAAAGAGAAACGAAATGTAGCCCTTTAAAAATAGATTAAAAAAAGAAAAAATTTTAATAATTTTCATATTATAGCATAACTATAATAAAAACCAATTAAAATAAAAAAATAAAGTAATTTTTTTCTAATATTAGGTTTTGGAATAACTAAAAAACAAAATATTTGTTTATAGTAATAAGCTAATTTTCAAAACTCATAATTTTAATCCCTAAGTATTTTTGAAAACTTTATTTATATAACTATTAATAAAATAAATTGGGTATTTCTGATTTAAGCAATATTTAGTAAAATTTTATAGTTATTTTTTTAATGTCTGATTTTTTTTACACAAGAAATTTATTACGTTGTATATAATTATAAAATATTTCTAATATGAAACATGTACATTACTCTCCCAATGAGGAACTTATATATATATATAATATAACATTAATGTTTCCACGGAATTCAAAAAAAATCAATAAGTCGAAATTTTAAAGAATTCCATAACATGAATTTCCATATTCAAGTTATTTTAGTAATATTCAATACATATAGCATAGAAAGTATATTTTTAATGTATCTTCATAATTACTTTGCTAAAGGTAAAATGAACGTATTTTACAGTTACATATAAGAATACATTTTAAATAATAATATAATGACGGTGATGAAGTATTACAAAAGATATTTTGAACACATTTCAGAGAGAGATAGAGATTTTTTTTTTTTTATATTTTTTTAACAAGTCTTTCGTATTATAATTATTATCCTTATATCAAAAATGTTTTCAAGAATAATTTAGAAGATTTTGATCTACTTTCTCCAGTTTTTTTCTCTTAAAAGAAAATATTTTGAATTTTGGTTCATGAAAGTTAAATATTTTCTTCTACTTATTAGTAATTTAACATTAGGTCAAGAAAATAAACGTACAATTTCTGTAAAACTCTAATTACTTAAAATTACTTTATATTCTGACTACTTTATATTCCTTTAACCAGACAAAAATTTATTCCATTTGTTACGAGTTTTGTTTCGAAACTTTAAAGAGTCATTTAAAGAACTTCAGACACACAATATTGTAAATGAGTTTTATTTGAATCACTTATTTATTAAATCAGAAAAAAGTTAGAAATAAGTTAATATAGAAATGAAAGAACTAAAAATTATGAGTTTTATATTTCGAAATTTCGAAAATTCCAGACCTTTTTTAAATGTATTTTATTTGAATTTATCTCACTTAATTATTAACTCAGAAAAGAATACCAAATGCACAAATAAATAAGATCAAAGTGATAATCTTTCGAATTAAGTACCCCCTCAGCATATATGTAATGGACAAATGGTATGGGAAAATTAACTAAATTTCCCTTAGGTTTTTTTACTTATATTATAGAAGCTATTTTCGCAATCATTTAATGTTCCGAAATAAATTAAAATTAGATATGAAAATTCACATAATTTTTTGTATTTCAATTGATAGAAATAATTATAAAAAGTTTCTTAAAATGAATTTGGTATAAAAATGAAAATATTTAGAATTTCTTTTTTAAAATTAGAAAGACTGAAACTTAGTATACACCTATATTGCCCAAAAGCAGTCAAAATGACTGCATTGTGAAAAAATAATTAATGTGTAAAAATTTGTTTAAAATTAATTTTTAATATATTTTATATTATTCACAGCTACATAACAAGTTATTAGAAAGTATTAACAATAAAAAATTTCTTCACTTGGAAAAAAAATGTATTCTAAAAAATTCTAAGAAATTGTTCATTATATATATAATTTTTTTCTAATTGAACTTAAAAAGCAGTCAAAATGACTTCTTTCAGGCAATCTAGTATTAAAGAATTTTGTTGACAAATTTTTTCAATGTTTGTTTAATTTTATAAGACTATATTTTTTAAAACTGAGGTATGCACCAATTATAGAAACCTTTCATGATTTATATTGATTTCTGTATATGTTGCATTAACAAAAACTTCTGTTTTATTTACCTTTATATTTCTCTTTTTTAAACTTTCTGTCAGACTCTATTGTTGAAACACTTACATCCTTTTTTTTTAAAAAATCATGTGTAATATAAATATAATTTCCATTATTTTATTGTAATAAAGTACTTTTGAGACATCTGTCTGGTAATAAAAAATGCCGCTTATAGAGATTAAATAGTACATATGAGTTAAAATGAACGTATATAAAAACAACCACAAAGCAGAGAAACATAAAAAGAGAAATCAGTTTACTTATTCCTTTCCTTTTCTAGTCTCCTGACATTGTAGTTTAATACTTGTATTCCATTTATGAAAAAAAGTTTTGACACAAAAAATTTATTTTGTGTCTGAACCTGTTTTCAGTTCTTTTATAAAAGGTAACGCGCAAGTTATATACGTATAAACACACAAAGACAAAGAGTTTCTTTCTTCTGACTTATTTTAAAGTGCTTCTGGCAGCAACTCTCTCTTGTGTCTGTATACTTTTTTGAAGCTCTGTGTTGCCCTTTTTCACAATACTTGGGAAAACATATTTTATAGAGAACAAAAACAAGCATTTCATTTTCCGATTTCCATATGTCTGATCTGTCATATTGCTTGCAGAACACGTTACTTCCTACCTTTATTTTTGTTCACCGCGAGAGTGTGGGGAAAAAAGCAAAAAATGACAAATATACTTTGACATTAATCATCCATGAAAAAGTTATGTGACGTAGAGATTTTGTAAAAAAAGGTATTTTATATACAAAGACACAAAACTATATACATCTTCCAAATCTCAAGAGAATTGCGAACATTTCAAAATGGATGCTTCAGTAGCTGACTTATAGGTTAGAACACGATTAGTGGCTAATGCTGATTTTTTTAGTATTGAGCGAAATTTAATAGGTTATAGAGTATAGATAATCTGAATTAATAAGAGTTATCAAATAAAATTTCAGCCTACTTAAAGTGCATTTGAAAATGTGTAGAAAATAATTACATGAAAGTAAATATTACAAAAAGAAGGAAAACAAATCTACAACCAAATTTAATATATATTTTTAAATAAATAAAAAATTAAATTAAATTAAAAAAACATTTTCATTGTTATATATATATATATATTTTGCTATTTATAAATACTTAATATAAGTAGTCTGTCATAAGAGTTAGCTACAATTAGTTTTTATTAAATTTAAATGTTTAGAATAAAAGGAATAATTAATTTTGGAGATAATAACGTACCTGAACAGCAATTTTCTATAGAGAAAAAAAAAGTGTCACCCTCAATACATTGTTTCTCTAAGTATAATTATAATGTAACTAAAAATGCTAGTATCTATAAAATCTGACTCAACAATTTTGTGTTATTTTCGGTCATGAAAAATATTGGAAAAACGAACGTCCACAATTTTAAAGCTTTTTCTCAACTACATTAAATAGGTGTGAGTGTAAAGGGCTCCTAAGGAACAAGATTAGCATGCTAGTATACAGATTTATGAATTTAATTTAGATTTTAAAATAATTAATTAGAGTTATGGATTCTCCCAATACTTTTGTAAATACAGATTAATGGTTGAAGAAGGGCGTCGTACTGTTCAGCTACTCAAAGGAGTTTGGTGGAAGACGTCGTAATTTTAAACCATGGTTAAGAGACGAGGACGGCACTTGAGATGGCACTTACCTTTCATAAATACTACACCACACCAACAGGATGACATTTAAGCTCTCGGAAAAGTTAACGCACGTTGTTCCCTTACTGCAAATACAGATAGAAATTGTTCTTAATGGATTATAGGTTCAAATTATACATTCGAATTTAATCCTTGATTCTAAAGAGATTCAGGAAAAATTGTTATTGGGCTAAAACGTAAACTGTACAGGGCAAATGGCTCAAGCCGTGTTTTATATTTCTTAATTGGTGCCTGATTATTGAATGGAAAAATCGATATTTACGATTTATAAGATACTATACAGTAATAAAAAGTCCAGAATTTCTTAGTAAGATATTTGAACTTGAGTAATTCATTAACTTTTTGTCCGAACATGTACGAAATTTTAGATTTTGGGTCTCGTAACAAGATAATTGGTCTATAAAACCTTCTATTTTAGTAATTTTATTTAATGATTTTTTTATTTGATATTATATTGTTATTGTTATTTTCGGTTTTTCATTATATATATATATATATAAATCTCGTCTGGCTTTAAAAATTTAGAAAGTGTAGAAAGAAAAACTTTAGTTACAATAGTTTAAGAAACTCATATTCAGCAACTCATATTCAGAATTTTTATTTTACGTCTCAAAAACTCAGGAATTAGCAAGCATAATATTTTTATTTAAAATTTAACCTAATATTAAATTAAGAAATAAGAATCAGGTATTTTTTTTGTTTTAAAATATAAGTATTAATTTTATTTAGTTAAGGGGCCCCTGCGTAATACATTCATATCATAATTAAGAAACCATTGAAAAGTTAACATTGATACCAATTTTGATTGGTGTGTTGGAAACTAATGTGACAGTTATAAAGAACGACTTATATCTTCGGTCTCATTATCAGACTGCGTAACTCCATCTGGGATGCTAATTTGATACAGTAGGGCTAGGCGCCAAATTCTTATTTATGTTCGCCAAATAGGCGATAATATTTATTTTGATCTTTTTATCGTGCGATAAATAATTTATATCTAGAAATGTAATGCATTAATATTACTTTCTGTTGTATTTATTTTATGTTAAAATCTTGCCATCTTTCCCTGCTAAATCTAGTTTTATTATGAAATAAAAAAAAGTGATGGTCCATAAAAGTGAAAAAGACTGATCGAAGGAATAAATTAAAAGCGGAGCGTGCACTAAGGCATGACGTAGACAAAACAAGAGGAAAAGCTTTGCTTCACCGCTGCTTGGCGCGATTAATGAATCACGCCAAAAAAAACGTTTGGTGCGTTGCACTCCTATATCAAATAAGTTACACCAGTGGAGTTACGCAGTCTTATAATTAGGCCGACGATATGATGGATCTCCCTTTGTTTGGAAATAATGCTTAGAAAAGGTTAAGATATACATAACTTAAAAAGTAACATATATGAACAGCTGTTTGTAAAAAAGGCAACACCATGAAGGAATCATCAGAATTAAGCAAAATTTAATGCACAAACGATTTGTAGTAGTGCAAGAAAAAATGAAATTCTCAAAGCAAAAAAAAAAAACCAATAATAAGTGTCCGGAATTAGTATTTAGTGTAGCCACCACGCACTGCAATAAGTACTACTGTATGACATGGCATGGAGTCGAACAGATTTTGAATGATGTCTGTTTGTGGAAAAGAATTCCATATTGTTTGTGTGAGCAGAAAAGACCGTCTTTTGATGTTGCAGGACGTGGATCACGAGCGAGACACCAACCAACACAATCCCACACGTCATCAAAAGGCGAAATATCCGGCGAATAAGCAGGTGAAGGAAGAAATTGCATGAGTTGGGATGAACAGAAATCTGGAACATTCTTTCAACATGTGGGAGTGTACTATCCTCCTGAAAGATAGCTCCAGGGGTGAATTGAAGGAAGAGAACTACTTCGGTTGTAGCACTTCATGGACGTACCAGTTGGTATTTAGATTACTCTCAATTTGTAGCAAATTGGATCGTCCATGATACGATATCTCACCCCAAACCATAACTCCGGGTTTTAGGCCACTATGTCGTTCGATTACGCACTCTGGAAGGCAGCGTTCACCGGCACAGCGTCTAGCACGAATTCGACCATCATGGTCCCACAAATTGAATCGTGATTCATCTGAAAAGAAAACTCAGTGCCAATCAGCTATCCAGGCGATGTGCTCATCAACCCATTGCAGACGCAGCCGTTGATGGTTTGCCGTGAGAGGGATCATGTATAAAGGCACTCTTTGGTGCATTCCACGGTGCAGCAGACGTCGACGATTTGACAAAGCCGACATTAGTACACTTGTAACAGTTGTCAATGTACTGCCAACTGCAAGGAGAAGCTGTACAATCATTCACCGCCATAAGGAGCAGGTGTTGAACGTCGCACGCTGACGTCACTTTCCGTCATCCACTGCCAGTGTTTCGAGTTGTTCGGTGCTCATCGTTCCACTGCTTCAAAACTCACATTACTGTGGAATTGTTCTGCTGCACACGAGCTTATTTCACGCCATAGGAAAATCGTCCTTCTCGAAGGCTGATAAACCACCTCACTTCAAACTCCGTATGTTCTTGGAATTTCTCCTTTTTCCGTCTTGGCATACTTGGATCTCACTAAACGTTCACCATTAACGCATATTCATTAACTATTTTCAACTTCCTGGTACTACCCTCTATTCATTTGCTTTCAGTATCAGTTCACTGAGCACGCCACACATGCGCGGTGGCTCTGAAACTTTACTATAGTACTTAATATCCTAGAATTGATATTTGCTGCAAAGTTTATTTAATTCTTGCGCTGCATTCAAGGTGTTGCATTTTTTAAACAACAGCGTATTAAAATATTGAATATAAGGGAAAGTGCTGTCGTTTTTGAACACGTGAACTGTTATGCATTACGTATCCTTAGAAAGAATTTAGATCCAACTGAAACAGGTTTAAACTTTAGATTAGTATACAATGTGGATGATTTATCCTTTTTTTTTTTTTTGCATTTCATTCGTTGTTTTTTCAACTTTTAAAACTATCAATATGAGTGAATCAGAAGTACCCTTAAGACATTGTATGTTGCTTGAGTTCCAAAAAGTTTAAATAACACAATGAAGGTAATAAAAAACAACTTGTGTGACGTGTTTGGAGAGGGAGCCGTAACGGCTCTAACATGCCAAAAATGGCTTGAGAAATTTTGCATAGGTGATTTTGCATTGAAAGGTGAACCCCGATTAGAAAACCCATCATATGTCATTGACAAACTTCTACTCAGTATCATCAAGACAAATCCCACGGTAGCTTCCACAGAAGCGGCCTTCAAGCTTGGAATTCATTCAACTACTGCTTTGGGTTTCATAAAAAGGATTGGCTTCGTGGCAAAATCTTCTATTTGCGTGTCACACGATTTAAGAGAAACAAATTAAAAGGACAAAAATTCGATATGTTTTTCAAACCTTGCTCGTTACAAAAGAAAAATGTTTTTGAACCATTTGGTGTCTGGAGATGAAAATTGGATTATGTACAAACACGAGTTTAGAAAACGCCATATGCTTACAAAGGGAAGACACCACCATCTACATTCAAACCTGGTGTGCATAAGAAGGTTATGTTGTGTTGTTGGTGAGACAGCAAGGATATAGTGTTTTATGTAAAATTCTGGAAGAAAATGAAACTGTCGTGACTCTTCGCAAGTTGAAGATTTGAATAAATAAATTCAATATAAAAGTCCAGTTTTGACCAAAAGAAAAGATGTGATTCTTCATCAAGACAACACCAAACTTCACGTGATAAAAAACAAAGCATAAAAAATTGCACAGTTGGGTTGGGAAATTTTACCTCAGCCACCATTTTCCTATCATATTACACCATCTGACTATTATTTGTTCAGGTGTTGCAAAACTTGTTGCATGGAAATAAGTATATAAATTGTGAAGGTGTCCAGATTTCAGTGGAAGAATACTTTTGTCTCCAAACCAGAGAATTTCCTTTCCATGGTGTTAGATAATATGCCAGAATGCTGGCAGACATTTGTAACTAACAAAGGTCATTATATTTTAAATTAAATTTTAAATAAAAAGTGGTTTTCTTTCCTTCAGAAAGGAATGACATAACTTTTTCTTACACCTAATAAAAAAAAAAAAAAAAAAGAAAACGAGTCTTAAAATAGTTGCATATGATGTGTAACATCTGACATGTTATCGTCGTAAATACACATTATTAACTTTTTTCCTGAAAAAAATATCAAACAAAAAATCGGGTATGATTGGAAATAATTTTCTATCGAATAATTATATCTTAAATGAAAATTGTAGTTAACAAAAGGAGTAATGCAATATTTTATCAAAATAATTATTCTTTTTCAATTTGGGGAAGAGCGGAGACAATAGACTTATGATAACTAAAATATGACACATGTACTTGTGATTTCAAAGTATTTAGAAACCGTTGAAAAACAGTGTCAATAACAGTACCACTGTTAGCAGTCGAAACATTCTAACTTTTGTTCACTTCGAGCTTGAGTTCATCATTCATAAAATCTATGGCTCAGCATTTGGCAAACTGAAGTTAAAGTTAAAATCACCACTCAAAATCAGGGGAACCGAGAGATAATTTTTTTAAAAGAGCAGACTCATCTTCGTTATATGGTAAAAGTATAAAATGCAGGAAATCTTTAATTATTTTTAACCGTTTCATTCGAAGAAATGTATACGACCACAGAATGTATACAACCATTACCGTTTGTTAATTTTTAAATAAGCATTCTGCCGCACTTATGTCCCCCAATATCGTGATTAACGGATTTAGAGTCAGGCGCTCGAGGGTAGCGTAAAGACACAGCCACGCACTCTCATTGGTCAAATCAAGTAGCTCGCGCTTACGTCACATCCTGTTACACACATCCGTCCCTTTTCACGAAATAACTCCCAACAAATATACAGCAACCGAAAGGAAAGACGTTACGCCTCAAAAATATATTTATGGCTCAAAAGTGTATTCTATTAAATATTTTAGCAATAAAATACACGTGAAAAAGATATGCGTGAAAAGTAGAGATCTAAAGTGTTACATAGCCTTTTACCATAACCACTAGAAAAAGGAGCAGTATAAAACCGTCTAAGTTTACAGTTAAGTTATAACTAAGAAGTTGTGTTAATGTCTTGTTTTATTGGTTTTAAAATAAATTTTTGTAAGAAAAAACAGTATAAAATTAGTAATAAAATTTGAAATAATCATTTAATATGAACATAGTTAATTTCAAAATAATTTTTATTTTTATTTTCTTATAGAAATATTTATAAAAGACGTTTTTATTAAGTGTACTATAATGTAAAGCTCGCATTTGTTAAAGTATTTCCCTAATTCTGCAACGGAATGTAATTGATTTATGATTACCAGACCATATTTATATTTTAGTTTTAGACATGTCTGGTTTTTCTAATGATGTATTTACTAAATAAACCATGTCTACTCGAAAATTATACTCTCAGAATTTCGTAAAACTCTCATTCTTTAGAAATGAAATGTTAAGTAAGATTTCATTCATCATTCAAAATTGATGCGTTTAATATATGTCTTGCCTACGGACCTTCAAAATAGATTTCACTCTCTTATTTCCTACAGTTGTTCAGGAATTTTTCAAGGATTATTCAAGATGCATCAATAATCTTATAATAATAGTAAGGCTATATTCTTAAAATTGATGAAAAATAAATTATGGTTGAGTCTCATTTTGGTGCATACCTTATATTATCCTCAATTTAGTTTATTCTGCTTGTCTTGGTTTAAAGTCCACTAGAAAAAAATGAGCCGTTGGTGCAATTTGGCATTATGTTTCGCACTTATGTTTTAACCCCTGCCATTTGCGATTTTTGGCAAATTTCAATAACTGTCCTTAGAATGGTGTAAAGCAGGGTTACCTTGATTAGTAAAATATTTGGCGATAAATCGCTGATAGAGGAATGAAATGCATATGTACATTTTTACCTTTTCCATTGCGCAAGATGTGCACTGTGAATTAGGGTTTATCTAATAAAAAATTAGCGTTGAATAAATATCCTAAAATATTCCTCAATCTATATGTTTAAAATTTTCAGAAAAAAAATTTATATATATTATATTGGTTTCCATGGGAAATTTACTTTTCTAGTGTTTATTTGCATTTAAAATTTAATAGGTTTTATATATATTTCACACAAGTGCGATTAAAAATTCGCATTATTTTATTGAGTAATTGTACATACAACATTAGAACTATTGAAGAATTTTTTGTTCCTTAGATGTAATTTATCTTCTAGAGAAAGTTCTGTTTAGAATTTATATATAAAGCAGATTGAAAACTAAAATATAAAGAATATAAAATTTAAGAAGAAAATCCATTGTTAATTAAACTTCCTTACGTCTGTTATGTGACGTCATTTATGTTTTTAGTTAAAATTGATTGTATATTTGAATTGTTATACTTCTAGATTAATGGCTTAGAGATTTCTGCAAGATCAATAGTCTCAAAGAGTATGAAAGAGTTTATCCCCGATATTTTAACACATAATTATATCAAGGTATTACAATGCAGGTATTTATACCTAGTCAGATGCTACAATGCATTAAAGTTATTTCAGTACATTATTCTGAATTTTAATGCATCGGTTAAAAACAGTGACTATGATATATTTAAAAAAAAAAAAAAAACAGTTTTACATTGGAAAAATAATTGATTCATTTAGTAAATAATGGAATTATTATTCAATTGATTTTATTTTTAATTTTAGTACATTTTTTATGTAACTTATGTGTTCTAAGTAATCATGACAAAAGTATTCGTAACATTTATAGGCAAATACTATATACAGTTATTCCATATTTATTTAATTTTTGGTACGTATCCACTTATGATTTATGTAAAAAATTTTTTAAGTGTATGATTTTAAAAGAAGCACACACACACAAAATACACCCAAACGAACACACACACACACATCACACCCAATACAAAGAAAACACACAAAAGAATACACATAAGCAACACACACACAAACACATATATAAGTCAATATATATTATTTTTAAAAATCATTGTATTTCTAATTGTTTTCTTATGTCTAAAATAATTTTGAAGATAAAGATAATGATTATTCATATTGATTATTTTTTACATTAGGATTTTAAATGCTTTTTTTTGCTTTGTTTATAAAAACTTTTTTTTTATCCCATTTTTGTGAAATGTGTTAAAAGAAGATATATTTTCCTCTTTAATATTTTTCTATCCTAAAAATTTTAGTGTGAAATTTATCTACCGGATGAATTCGGATATGCATTTACTGCATTTAAAATGCATCGTTTTCTGTGAAATGATGAAATTAAAGCTGGAATATGTTAAATACTATTTTCTGTTCTATACATTAATCAGAAAATGTTTCACTGAGAAGGCTTGGTTTAACAAAATTACTGAATTTTTCAAACCACGTAGTTTGGCACTATTCTCTAATTAAATAATTTTTGTCAAATACTAGAAAAAAGTCAGTAACTTAAAAATTTTCCTTGATCTGAATAAAATGGAGAATTAATTTATACCAAACACTAATTTGGTTTCATGATTGATATATCTAATTATATTTGCCTTGAATTTTCAATTTTCCAGTCATCCTGGTCGTTCATGCTTTATACGGGGCTTGCTGCGAAGACATACTTGAAGGGTTTTTGGGGGGGGAACAGATTCGACTCGAAAGGCCATAGGAATGCAGGGTCGCAAAAGCAGTAGTTTAGAGCTATGGTGCAAACAAGCAGAGAAAAAGAACATAAAGGAACACATTTATGAGCAAGAAAACAATTTTTTAAAAGGTTGTACTACAGCAGGTGCTCGAAAATATGACCAGAACTCGTCTGGCAGGCCTGATATCAGCACTGCGTGACATTCCTTACATTCTGGAAAATCCGTAGCACGTCATGTTTCCCCCCGGAAACAACATATATTTGTGCTATGAAGTATATGACTGTAAGAGCTAAAAAACCAATCTCACACGTAACCTTTTATTCACACTTGCGAAGGTCATGCAATGGTTCCTAGTGCAACCGCTGACCAGTGTTAACGTTACAATCCACATCACCATACACTATCAGTATGTCGGCAGTTCCTCGTTTAAATACCAACTCATACTCTACTACCTCTGAAACTGGTCGCAAATGATGATTCCAGCATGATTGATGTTCACGAAACCTTCCGTTTAGCGTCATCAACTACAAGAATGCCTGGAGAATTCTTCCAGCACGTCAAGAATTCTGTACAGCTTTACCTTCAGACCTTCCAGACTATTTCAGATAGTATTTTAAAGTCCTATCTGTAGTACAGCCGTTTAATAAAATGTTTCCTGTGTGTTGCTGTTGCTGTTCTTTCTCTTTTCGTCTTCACACCATAGCTTTCATCTACGGCTTTTGTGCCCTTGCCTTTCCATGTGATTCTAGTCCTTTTTGTAACCATTACAGGCAGCTCGAAATTGTCGATTTGGTAGCTAATCCCCCTGTATACATTTTAAATCTACTCCTGAAAGTGAACCGGGTTTTCTTAAGTTTCTTCCACTAATAATTAAACTCCCACCATGTGTTGTTTAATTAAATCATTTCTTTCTGTAAAGAAACCGTGATTTGTAAAGTGGTATTACTATTTGAACATATGTTTGAAAATTGAGTTTGTGAAGAGAGAATAGCAATTAGGTGTGATGATGCTATATTAAAAATCACAGTTCATATTTTAAATTGTTAGTGTATCTAAGGAAAGGATTCCGAGCTTTGTGATTCAAGTTTAAATAATCGAGCCGAGTAGCCTCAATAAATGATAAAAAATTTTTGGGTTAAAATAATTTCCCGGGAATGGGTTTTTAAAGGTTTCCCATTATTTATATATATATATATATATAAAAATTAAAAAAATTTTTTAAATGTTGTTTAGACTAAATACCCTTTTAACTTTTTAAGAACTTATATTTCATCACAAATATATTAGTGTCTTCCCTTCGGGATTCCAAACCCACCACACAAAAAAGGGGATTTCGCCGCATGTTAGTGGTTTTGCTGTAAAAGATTATATCAAAAACACTCATATCACGTTTACATCTTTTCCACAAAAATCTTAAACATCTTACACTTTTTTGACAACCAACCAAATTAAAACCCCAAAATTTACTTTTTTGACAATCAAACAATCAACCAATTCAAAGCCTCCCAAAAATTGATTGTCATCTATCTCGATATCTATCTATGCTAGTTGGGGTGAAAAAGGTAGTTCAAAAGATATGTTCAAAGATCCCCAAGACTCTTGATTCTCTTGGAAAGGATCTGTGGGGGAAAAGATTTCGTTTAATAATTTTTTTTTTTTTTTGTTTTAAAGAAATTGGGGAATTTGTTTCAGAATATTAACCGGGTTTTATCCCCCCTCTGTGAGTTTTTTTTATACTTTGAATTTTTTTTTATTTTTTTTTTTATCTTTGAATTTTTTTTTTTATATCTTTTAAATTTTTTTTTTTTTTTATTTGGTTTTCCTACCGAGTTGCAAAAGGGGGAAAGGGTTTGGGGCCTTAAAAAATAGTCTAACCCCCTTATTCGGTCCTTTAAATCCCAAATTGCATTTTTGACTCCTTAGGTTCTTTTTTTAGTTTTTTTTAGTATTTTTTTTTGATCTTCATGTTTTGCTTTTATATTCTTATTAGTTATTTTTGTTATGTTCATTATCTATTATTTCTGGTTTTTTTAAATATTATACAAATTTATTATATATATATATATATATATATATATATATTCCCCCCTAAAATAAAAGAAGGTACTAAATAAATTGAACTCTTGGTGATTTTTAGACGTAGCTCTTCAATACATAAGCTCTCATGACAGCGTGGGAGAAAGTTCACTACAAATGTTTAATTTTAGTAAAAAAAAAAAAAAAACATTTCAATTCTAAAGAAAAAATTAACTACAGTTTTACTTTGTAAATAATTTGTATTATGCGTCAAAATTGATTCATTTAAATTATATTATACTGGAATCGAAGAAAATAGTATTTTATTCCTATATGCGTGGTGTATATATAGTATTTATGTATGAAGTACTGATTAATGAAGCCCAAAATTTGAATTAGCATACCAACTAGATTACTTAATAAACAAATATTTTATAATTTAAAAGTAGAAAATTATTCACTCTGTTTTTACGGGAAAACTAAGACTTTAAAGTCCAATTTATCAGAATTAAATACAATTAATCACAATTATCTTTAAATGCATTCAATTTCACTTTCGATTAGAATGGAATTAAGTAGAGTTTCCAGAACCAAATTAAATGGAGACATACAACTGATTTGCTTGGTCAATTACATCTAATCTACATCATCCCCAAAGGAAATTAACTTTCAGATACATAAAAATTTTCTCATTGAGATAATACGTAAGTATAGAACCAGCTTTTTCCGCACTCTTATAATCAAATGCTACCTATATTGGATTTTAATTGATAAATCACCATTTGTATATGATAGCCGTTCCAAAATCTCCTTATTATTTGAGAATATCCCTCGTGGCAAACTTAACTATCCATTCCCATCATGGCTACCTTGTGCAAAATCGTTTCAACTCAACCTGTTCGTAATTAGCCCCATAATTAACATATAGCCTCGCATTAATTTTGGTGATAAATACATTGGCTTGCCACACCAACATTCAGCACGTCGGGCGCTAATATATATTTTACCTAAGTGCACCGTTCTGGATAATTAAGGCTTGTAGTGCTTCTACCTTCTTAGAGGCAAGGCGAAAGACTTAATACGGTACTTTAGAACAGGTTATCATTCGTCTTTCTCGCAAGAGAAGTTAGTTGAATTTTCCTTCGGGAAGGCGAAGGAGCAGTTGAGAATTATTGGACTTTTGGAGGATAATAGCGGATGTATAATGCAGGTGAAAATTCTCGGGTGGTTATGGCAAAGCATTACTGCGATTGACTTCAAATTTTCTAGGTGCATAGAAATTAATGTGTGGATTTAAATCTTAACATTTTATTTAAGGTCTAAAACTAAACTTTATTTTTACATATATGTTCTCTTTTATTTCTTCAAAGTCACTGGAGTTGCAAGTGCGGTTTTAATTACTCAGTATAATAATGGAGTATTTGTACATGCGTAGGTGTAATGTTAGAAATATTTTTGTATTGAAAATTTTCAAATTTAATTTGTAATATTTTTTTTTAAAAAAAGAAATCAACTATTTCATTAACCCGTGGTCACTTGCGCCTGTTTTTGCTACCGTCGTTACTCGCGGGGTGTAGAGAACACCCCAAACCTTTAACCAGTGTATTTAATTATGAAAATAAAATTAATTCATTATGACACATATTTATAAAGTACAAGATGTTTTTTGTATTATACAAATACAAGTATTAAATTTATTGCATACAAATGAGATTCACATTAATTTAAACTAAACATACAAAATTTTCATTTTAAAACACATAATTTTATATTTTTTCATAAATCAGTAAAACGTATATACCAGTAGCAAATATACTTTATAATTAATGAGATAATGTTAGTAGAAAGTATATAGAAAAATGATATTTTAATCATTTTCCAAACATTCAGAGTAGACTGTATACAAATGCTCAACTTCTCGTGGGAGTTCTCAGCCCCCCAGCTAAAGTTTTGAAGGTCATTACATTCCAATCGTTATAGAAAGAGGGATTGCATCAGACATGAAGGTTCAATGACCTAAAATGTGCAGCTACAAAAAAAATCGTGGTTCTGAGGATTCTTTTTAGATTCTTTAGGGAGGATTTTCTTGTTGCTGGGGTGTACAGAACACCCCGCGCGAGTGTTTGCGGGTTAATATTATTTAAAAAATAATTCTTAAATTACGTAATCTAATTCACACAAAAAGTACTCACTTTCAATCGTTCTGAATGTTGTATATCGAGAGAATAAGCTTCGAAGTACAAGATAATTTCAATTCGTAAACGTATTTTTTCTTATACTGAAGAAAGATTGCATAGATAATTCTTATATGAAAAATCACATGATATCAATATGAACGATATGTTACCGAGGATTCAGTTCTTATCTACGCTTATACATGATACCCCTAATCTACTAGAAGAAAATAAAAAGTTCTCGAGAATATTGGATCTAAAGACTATTCACACACACACACGCATACGCAAATGTTAATTACTGTTCTCATATCCAACCTTATATATAACTCGCATATTTAACAAACAATGCCATTTACTTTCTCAACTTAGTTGGAACTCAGTTTTTTTAATAACTTTTTAAAATCAAAAACGATTGTAATGATAATTCAGGTTACATATAACACCTTCAATGGAACCACTTGAAAGCGGTTTCCCTGATGTTTTAACCTTTGCTTATTTTACATTTGATTTACCTACCACTTTCATTTCTCCAGTATTAAGTTGTACACTAAATAGCCCATATTTTAAAATACATAATTGTCAGATGTTTTCAAGTCTATTTCATTAGACTAATCAAAATACGTGAAATTTCAACGTTTCTTTATTTAGTTTACTGCTATAAATATAATGCATTAGTATCTGAAATAATTCCATTATTTTTTTTTTCTAAATTTATATGCATTAATAAAACAATTCGTTACGTATGTATTGGTATAGTTGAAAAAAATGCATCACAATTTACTTAGAGTGAATATTATGTCACATCAGGAATCGGGTGGATGGGGCACAGAGTCACCTCAGGCTCACGAAATCTTTAATTCAGGGAAAACTGTTTATTTTTTACAAATTACCTTGTTAGTATCCTCTTATATGACAGTTTTTATGGGAACTAAAATGTATTTGCCATATATCTCGCTTTATTTTTGGGACAGGCAAACGATTTTAAGATATTTGGAGTATTTGAGTTCCCTAAGCAGCCACTTTAGTTCCAAAATATTTTCTATGAACAGGTTACATCTTTCCCTGTGTGAAAAACTAAGTGGTTTTGATTGCTGTGTTATCCAACTGTTTCTGGCTTGTAATTGTAACATAATATATATATACGCACATAAAAAGATATAGGCATCTTTGGTCTCTATTATAAGGACATTAAACTAAGGAAATAGATATTGATCAAACAAGAGAGGGAAGAAGCTGGTGAACTAATGGACATTATTGTCGATCGTAAAAATGAGAAAAGTGTTGAAAAGGAAACATTTGAGTCGAAAAGTACATTGTCAAATTGTACTTGAAGAACTCCATCAAACAAGCCACAAGTTCCACAAGACACACTGCACTCCTTCAAAAAGACAGATGCAAGAAAAAGTTCCGCATGCTATTTGTCGAACATCTAAGTGCAAATATATTATTCATATGATCTTAGTAAAGGTGGCAGGGATTTGTGTCTTTTATTTAAGTCACGCATATTTGAATAATTTTAGTTCAGTTTGATTTTTTTTCTCAAATTATCAAAGACAAATTAAAAAGTTATTAAATGTAGGTAAATATACTTTCTCTAAGTTAAATTATTCATTAGAACAACAGATTTTTATCATGTACAACGAAACTATAAAAAAATAATTGGGTGACTCCGACACCACGGGCTAACACTAACGTTAGTATGGCCTAAGCGCCTTTTGCCAGGGTCAACCCCTTAACTCGATCATTTCATTTTTAAAAAACTGATTCTAAAAGTGCATAATTATTATATAAGAAAATTGTACGTGTTTTAGTTTAAGTTTTGCTTAAATAAACAATAGTTGAAACTATAAACTAACAATCTCCAATAATTACAAGTAGTATGCTAATACCTCCAATTACGCAAATATTTTCGTGTTAAGAATTTGTCTTATTGGTGTGTTACTTTTGAATGGGCATAAGAAAAATAAAGCAAAACCTCACCCCGTCAATTAACAAGAAGGAGAAGGAGGATTTTTACACGTACATTTGACTTTGGGTTTCAATTAATTACATATTTTCCCTAAGATGTAACATTTATGCTAACAAAATAAAAGTTTTCATACAAGACTATGACATGTTTTTACATGCTACACAAATCTCACCAAAAAGAGCTATTAGGCATACATTAATCATAAATAAAAAAATAAACATCATCCAATCAAAATCAAAAAGCAAATTTCAAAATCATGCATACAAAAGATGAGTAATATCTATAAGCTTCGAGATTGAAGCTAATATGTTCTGCAGTAAAATTCTTTTAAATGCCTTCGAGACTTTTAATCTTAACTTAATAGTTTAAATGATTAAAAAATTGATTGTGTAAAATCCCTTCTACAGGGGATAAAACAGGTACCATTCTTTCTGCCACTTCACCGTTTTCCATTTTGACCTTCGGAAACGGGAAATTTTTTGAAAACCCCCTTCTCTCCAAACGACAAAAAAATTAGAGCAAAGTAAGAAAAAACCCCAAAGGAAAATTTTATCAGGGGATAGGAGGCAATCGCTTCTCCAATAGTGGTGAGGTAGGTACTCCAGAAAAAATCAATGGACCCCAGAAATTGCTTCTCAATCCAATTATGCTAATTGCATTTCGTCTGGATGAAAAAAAATATATTGTTTGTCAATAAACAACTATTTTATGTATGTACGTTTTCTCTATTGCTCTTATTAGAAGTTATCCCGAAGTCTAAACCTCGCAGAAAAGAAAAACGAATAATTTATCTCTTAAAATATCTCCATCTGGGGTGATTGTTTTGTATGAAATAATAATAATTTTGAAAAAAGAAATAATTTAAACTTGCAATTAAAGGCTTGAAATCCCCCTATAACGACGATTTTTTTACCACACTTTAAAATACCGTTGTTCAACGGTCAAAACCCCCAAGGGGCCCACTTAAATTTTCCCTTCGGAGAGAAAGCACCGTAGTTTTCGGGGGTTTTAAAGCTTTGACCGTTTTTAAAAAGGGGAACCAATTCTGACCATTTTCCGTAAAACATACCATGGGTAAGGACTAGTGGCTGGGTTTTATGAGTTTGAGCCAATTACCGAAGATCCTCCTTGTGGGGAAGGGGAAAGGGGATAAACCCGCGTCCAAACTCAAAGCCCTTTGGGGTATTTGGGGGAAATTGGATAGGGAAGGGTTGGAAGGCTTTGAACCGGTATAGACCGTGGTTCAAAATTTCAGGGTTTGTCGACAAAACCCTCAGTAGCTGAAAGGGGAAATTAATATTCACTCAGTCGATCTGACCATGATCGCCCAGTGGTCAAAGTCACGGATTCTTGACTGGCGTGTCATGAGTTCGAGCATTGTACAGATGTATACCCACTATGTAAAGGGGACTGATGCATTTTAAACATGTAAAGGCTCAAGAGTCCTCACATTGGTGTGGTAATTAGAAGAAGGGATGCTAGCTCAAGTAACGTTCTCATCACTTGTCCAAGGCTCAAAATTACGAGGTCCGTCACTAATACCTATCCAACAGCTTTATGTGCCCTTAATTTAACTCACACTTCTTGACCATGATTCTCCTCAAAATATGATAGTGTTATGAGTTATAAGACTCTTCACATTTCAAAATTTTCTTATCTTAATTTTTACCAGCACACATCTCGGTTAATATTGATATTGCCGTTGGTTTTTTGAAAGCTATGCAGTGTTTTCAAACTTTAAATTCGCGACCCATTTTTTCAATCATCTTTTTATCCCATCTTTCTTCATACAATAAAAGTATTGAATTTAATAAAGCTACACTTTGAAATAAACTACAATGATTTAACCTCTTTTGTGCCACCGACGTATAATAAACTCGCCAAAGATTAAATTTTTTGGGAAATATACATATGCCTTAACGAAGTACGATCCTTTCTAAGCAGCATCCCTAAAAAGTTTCCCAAGACTTTAATTCAATAAAAAGGGTTTTTAGTGTTTGGAAGGTATTACTTATTTTCCGAGGTTTCCGCTTATTTATTTTTTTTTCCCCCTGCCCCAAAAACTCCATCAAAAAAAGCTCGCTCTTAAACAATGGGGAGGGAATCCCTAAATTTTTAATAAAATACAAATTATATCAAGGAAAGTGTTTATACAAGCCCATAGGATCATTTATAATTATCATACATGTTCTTAACTTAGAATTGTTAAATTAATAAGAAAATATACATTGTACAGTAATGATAGATTTATATGTGTATTATATCAGTGTAAATGTATATTTTATATCAAAATATTTGGGTTGCTGACTTTAGGTAAATTAATAATTTTTTAAATAACATTTTGTTTTCAACTTTTCAATAGGTCGCCCCCCCCTGTAGGGGTTATCAGCCCCAAAAGGGGCCAATTAGAAACGCTGTGCTATACGTTGTATTAATATTAGTTTCCTTATATTGTATAATGTTGAATTTAAGGGCTCTTGCGTATAGTATACTAAAACAACTTACATCATGACATTTTTTAACCAGAATAATTTTGTTTTAAAATTCAAGTAGTATTACAAGCGAGTTGTATTTATTTGATTCCAAACTGCAAAGAATATATTAAGAGTTAAATGTACTGTAATTTCCACATATTTTATTGAAAAAATCCAAATTGAACGCATTCGAAGCATGTTTATTATTACATTAAAAGAGAATTGTAGTTATATATAAAAATGTAGTTAAAATGATGCGAGTCTTATGAATTAATTCATAAATACAAAAAAAAAAAAAAGGAATTCAATTTTT
>BMAV01015785.1:0-18428 GCA_019973955.1 Trichonephila inaurata madagascariensis | reverse complement strand
TAAAAAAAAGGTTATTCTGTTAAAAATTTTTTTTGCCAAAATAGTTTTAAAAAAATTTTTTTTGTCATATAATGTCCTTAAAACAATTTTATACATGTATTCTAATCTAAGGACACTAAATATCATAAATATTCCATTTACCCCTTTTGAAAATCACGGTTCCGAACGGGGATACCTTAAGTATAATCATGTATCTTCATCGGTTTCCCAAAATATGGTACATGCGTCGTCTCCACGTAGTCGCATGGATTCTAAAAAGTCGATTCCAGTCTGGCGGCGATGTTCCACAAATATGTTCTTTTTAGTATGTTTTTAGGTGAAGACATTCACCCCAAAATGTCTTGGCGGTCCACCGGTCGGTCACGATCGACTTAATGCAAACCCTGGATCTACACGGTAGGTGTTGAGTGGCATACCCACTACTCACCGAATATAAGTTCGTGATCTTGATAACTAGGCTACGTTGACTTTCACATAATTCCACAGAAGATCTTAAACATGCAAAGAGTTTCTGTTATAGAAAGTCTTTGATGCAGCGCTTCTCAAAGTATGGGGCTACGTGGGGGGCCCTAGTACTTCGAAAAATCTAAAATAAAATGTTATTAAAAAATATTAATTTACTGAAAGAAAGCAAATTAAAATAGATTCATTCTGACATAATAAAATATAATACTTATAATAATTAAAATGTATGAATACTGCACAATATATTTGATAATTAATTTATCAATGCTATAAATTAAGAATAAGTTTAATATTTACTAGTGACTGCAATGGGCTTGTCTTGCAGAGCAAAGTTTTCAAAAAGTCAGATTTAATATTAGATATTGAGACTTTTTTTTTCTCCTATATTTAGCTGAGATCTATATTTCATCTTTAAAGCAGCCACGGAAGAATGTGATTTTTCACGAAGGTAGTATGTTGGAAATGTAGGATTAGACTTTAGAAATATATATGTGTGATTGAAGAAATAAATATTTTATTTAATTAAAAATTGTTTTGCAATCTGTTCCAATTTAAAATTCAGAAAGGGAAAAAAATAATACTTTTCCTATTGCTTCAATGTAACTTACTTAAAATATCTGTTATATAAAAGCAACACATACAAAATTTATGACTTATCATGATAATTTGTATGGTTTATAAAAAGGACGGAATTTTAGCATCACAAAGAGAAGCTTTAATTTTTAATTCAATAAATTGTACGAAAAGGGAACAGATGAAACTTATGATTGAAAATTGGTCGCAAATATTGAAAATTTCAAAAACAACGCCTTGTTAATGACTAGTATGGGAATGGGGTCTTCTGTTCTTTATTTTTCCCCTAACTAGTGTTCAAAAAGATGGAAGCAATTTACTTGATTAAACATGAATGTATTTAATTTTTAAATTTATCTGTCGTGTATTTCGTTTATTTCACAGCTGAGATTCTAACTCGTTTATTCTATTACAAACCCCAACACATTTATGTTTAAGATGTCTGAAATTGCAAACCCAACCACAACGGGATCTGAAACCATTTAGAACGGGGGTACTAACCTTTTTCCCCGGGCCGCATACATAGTTGGATATGAGAATTAATGGAGGGGGGGGGGGAGAAATTTTTTTAAGACCAAAAAAAAATAGGAATTTAAAAAGGGGAAATTGATCAAAATATTTAAACTATTTTGTTTTTTTGGGTAATTTTACATATTTTTTTTTTTGCACTGAATTTTTCAAAATTTGGGAAATTTTTATAATCACTTTTCCAATTTTCTACATCTCAGTAAACATTTCATATGATTCCAAAAATTAAGAATTTTTAAAGGTGTTTGTTAAACGTGACATTACCACTGACAAAATACTTTTTTTTTTGAAAAAGAATCCAAGAAAGCCTTTTTTTTCCCTTAAAATAGTTATTAAAGGGAAAAAGGGTTTTATTGAATGTAGATTCTTTTTTTTTGATTTTTTTTAAATACCGCATTTTCGTGATAAATCAAACAATTTAACCATGCTTTTTCCCCTACAAAAATTTCAACTTTCCACCCTCTTGCGATCTGTTTTCTTGGGAAAATTTCCCTTTCAAGATATGAAAAATAAAAAAGTTAAAAAATTTGTTCCCCCATAAAAAAGGGCCCTACCCCTGTTGTCTATTATCACTAATCGGAAGAAATATATATATATCAATTTTCACCCCCGGCATCGACGTAAAAAACAAAACTGATATATTTGATTTTTAACAAATAATTTTTCTCCATACTTTCATAAATAAAAATTTTAAAATGGGGCCATGATCAGGGCCCTTTAAAAAAAACCCAGTAAGGTGGGGGTTAGACGCATTTGAAGGATGTCGAGTTCGAGGAAATTAAGTTTAGAGGGGAGAAAAAATCTTTTCGAAGATTTTTTTTTTTCTTTAAAAATCCTTTAATTTTAAAAATTTGGAAATTGTTGATTTTATTAGTTTTGGGGTTTCCAATTGCGGGAAGTCACTGCCGAACATACATCTGACGTTTTAACCTTTTTTTAATTACTTTGTCGCCATACCCTTTTCATTTTTAAACAAAAACATTACATATGTAAAATGAAATTATAAAATAATGTATTTTCATTCTATTTTGGGGAGAATAAATTAATTTTTTAATACTTTCCTTGATATTTATATATAAGTGGGATACACGTTTCCTTTTCCAATATCCGAACATGTAATATTTGTTTTAAGGTATCCGACTACGTTTGGAACTGATTTTAAAAACTGGATAATTTTCATGATATTTGGTACTTAGATTAGAATAATCTAAAAAAAGTTTTGGGAATTTTGATGGGGAAAAAATTTTTTAATAATACCAAAAATTAACTTAGAATAACCTTTTTCCCAACTTTTCCTTTTGAAAAAATTTTTCCTAAAAAAATATTTTGCCTGCTTATACTCGACCTCTGACAGAGGCTCCACTAGAATTTTGAAATACATAATTTAAATGGTTTATCCATATTTTGCAACAGGGGGGCAATTTTAAAAACCAATAAATTTTTAAATTTGGGTTTTTAAACCCGAAAATAATGTGAATTTTTTTAAAAATCATATTTGGGCCCCTGTCGAGATCACTATATACACAAAAAATTATTATAATAAAATTTTTTAAAAAAGGGAAAATTTGAAAAAAAGGGTTATTCTTAAAATTTTGCCAAAAAATTGCATTTAAAAAACAAAAGTCCAAACAATTTTTTACTATTCTTCTAAGGAACCCAAATATCATGAAAATTTTCCACCCCTTTTAAAAATGGTTCCGCGTAGTCGGATACCTTAAATCGGGGAAATTTTTCTTAATATATCTTATGCATATCTTGACTTTTTTATTGGTTCAATAATAAAAATCTAATCCCCTTTTAAGTACTTATTTCCCATACCCTCACCCCTAACAACGTTGGATTTGGAATATTATCACATTATATTTGCGAATTATTGACGGATCGGACTCGACTGTTACGATCAACAGTTTTGACTAAAACAGGAGTCCCAAAGTCAACCCGCGATCCCTTCCCCATTTGGCCCGTGGGGATTTCATCTCCTTTTTTTTCCCGAAATAAATACGGAAATTTACATTTGCTTTGCCAAGATCAGCCACCGTTTCTGGCGTTTCCTTTTTAAAAAAAAATAAGGCTCATAAGGCATTTTTTCCAACCGTCACTATATTGAAAAAAATTCGCCACATAAGGGATCCCAAACCAATTTTAAGAATTTTATCCCGTTTGAGATGCAATTTAATGCATGATTTCGGTTTAAAAATGAATGGTATTTCGAATGATAATTGAAAAAATTTTTTAGTATTTTTACATGGGGAGACCAAATGAAAATGAACCTCGTAATTTTGAACCATGATTAAGTGGCGAAGAGGACCCGGCTGGCACTCCCCCTTCTCTAACTTGCACACAAAACAGGAAGATGAGCGAGCTGGACAATTTAATGGACATCGGCCCCTTAACACTTCATTTCCAGCAGTCCTAGACTTGAAAGCTAGAATAGCCACAAAGCCCGCGACCTTGGCTGGGGGAAAACGGCCACAAAACTTTAAGGTATCGAACCGGTTAGGTGAAACTTGATTTTGCAAAAGCCTGAATGGAAAATTTTTTCTGATTTTAGGGTTCACTTAGTTTTAGGAAACATGGATAAGATTTTTTAGGGGACTTATGACCAAAAAAATGATTTAAATACAATATTTTGGCAAAAATTACCTTAGAATTATTCTTTTTCAAAATGTTCTCCTTTTGTGAAAAATGCTTCTTTTATAATAATATTTTGCCTGTATATATCTGAGACCTTCTACAGAGCTCAACTAAATTTTGAAATATATAACTTGGAAGTGGGTTTATTCATATTTTACGACAACAGAGGGAATGTTAAGAAAAATCCCAATAATTTAATAAATATATATATATATATATATTTCAATGGTTTAACTCTGAAAATAATATGAAATTTTCAAAAATTCTAGGTTGAGCCTCTGTAGAGGGTCTCCACTATATACAGGCCAAAATATTATTATAATAGACGCATTTTTCACAAAGGAGAAAGAAAATATTATTCAATTACTTTTGCCAAAAATGACAATTAATTTTTTTATCAAAAATGTCCAAACAATAAGGGCATTCTATCTAGTACCTACCAATATGAAAAATTACCATTCGCTTTTAAACCTGTTCCAAAAGGGCAATACCTTAATAATGGAAAAATTTGTGTTTCTAGATTTGATAATGTTTAACAAATGGTACCAATAATTAAAATTCCACAAGTATAAAAAATAATACAGAAAATTACAAATGGAGTACTTTTCTAAAACTACTACAATACTATCCATTTTTCTAGAAAAGAATATTAGTGATATTATATCATAAAGTTTTATTTTAGTAGTTTATGATCGTTCATATAATAAGTATAAAAATAAAACTTTAAAAGGTAAAGGCGCAATTCAAGAATGGAAAGTAATTATTTCACCGTAACACAGAGCTCTTTTTTCCCTTTAAAATTATCAGATATATAACCACTTTAGTCAGTTTATAATATTATGTTCTTTTCTTTCGATAATTTCAACTAATAAGCAAGTGTTCAAATGAATGCCCAGCGTAAAATTGATTCTCAATATTTACGTATGAAAACCTAACTATAAAGTACTGCGCAGCAAAAGTACTTATTGATCAAAAATGCAAATCACCAGTGAGCTATTTATGCAGTATCATTCTATTACAATGAAAAAAAAAAGGAAACATGATAAGAAATAACTATTTACTATGATATAAAAAAAAAATATGTTTACAGTTCTGTGTCTATTCACTAAAATTTAATGAATATGTCCTTGAAAGTATCTAGGATTTTCTTTTCTTTTTCTTTTTGATTTCGTAAAGTACTAATTCCCCTGCCTCCGATATCCCGTTTTTAAGTCATTTTGCACGTAGAAACTCTTATTGACAAATTTATTGTTCCTAGTCAGCAGAAAAGATTTATTCAGTAAATGCACAATCAATTTTAAATAAAATTTAATGCACGTTATAAGGTAAAACTCCAAATACCGGGTCCGAAAAGTATTACACTCTTTTGCAAAAAAATCGAAGCACCGAGGATTGTTCGATTGGGATGACATTATGTAGACAAAGACATCTTGATTAAACATGCAAATAATCAAATCTTCAAAGTCAATGAACATGAATTGGGCTTAGCTGCTAATATCAATTCAAAAGTATAAAACCAATATGGGTGGTAAACTTATCTTTTTTATTATTCGCCTTTTCCTGAGAAAAACGAATGATGCCACGACGTTTTCGAAGACCTTATAGGCCACTGAATGACTACGAACGTGGTCGCATTGTAAGAATGCGTGAAGCTGGGTGGTCATTCCGAACAATACGTCGTCACCTGCAACGTAGGGACACAGCTGTGCAAAGGTGCTGGCAGCATTGGTTTCTATGAGACACGTAATGACGAAATGAACATTCTGGCAGGTTGTTGAGAATTTGTCAGCTAATGTTTTCAGATTGTCCAATAGATGGCGCTAATGTGTTTTTCTTTCTATATAAGAAGAAATTTGTTTTGTCAGTTCGTTTAATGTTTTAATATGTGAAGCTTTTTCGTATTAAGATTATTTTTGTACTACCCAGGTGAGTGGTCTCTCTTGATTTGAGTGAGTGGGGGTGTACCTACATTTATTTGGAACTTGCACCAGTGTAGGGTAGACACATTGATAGTTCTGGTTGTTGGGGGTTTGAGTCAGATGTGGTGTCGCGAGATAGGTGCCCCAACACAAGACAAGATGCACAAATAAAAGCAAGATCGGATGATTGTTCGACTGGCCTGAACTGTTCCAATGGTATCATTGTCTACTATTCAACATACTACAGCCTCTTCACTACCCACTGTGGTACCTTCCATCATTTCACGGTGCATGAATACGGCGAGGTTAAGCTCACAGTGGCCTTTAAGTCGTCGGCCGTTGACCCCACAACAACGGCGGAATCGTCTGGAGTGATGTCGCAGCCAATCATAGCAGTTGCAATCGAAAGCATTATGTTCAACGATGAATCTCGCTTTACTCTTGAAGCAAATGACCATCGTCTCCGTGTCTGAAGAGGTCGGGACCAGCAGCTTTATTTTACAAAAGCACACAATCATAACCCCGGTCTCGGGTGCTATCTCATACGAAAGCAGATCCTCTCTTGTCATCCTCCATGCATCTTTAAGGTATCCGACTACGTTCGGAACTATGACTTTAGAAAAGCGCATAAATGGATAATTTTCATGATATTTAGTGTCACTTAGATTAGAATACCTGTATAAAATTGTCTTAAGGACATTTTGACAGAAAAAATTATTTAAATACACTATTTCAGCAAAAAATTAACTTAGAATAATCTTTATTCAAAATGTTCTCTTTTTGTGAAAAATGCTTCTATTATAATAACATTTTGCCTATATATAGCTCAGATCTCTGTACAGAGGCGCAATTATGATTTTTGGAAAATTCTCATTATTTTCAGAAATACAACCCAATAAAATAATTATCGGCGTTTTTTTCTTAAAATTTCTCCCATCTGTTGTCGTAAAACATGGATAAAACCACTTCTAAATTATATATTTCAAAAATTCTAGTTGAGCCTCTGTACAGAGGTCTGAGATATATACAGGTGAAATATTATTATAATAGAAGCATTTTTCACAAAAGGAGTTTATTTTGAAAATGGGTCATTCTATGTTCATTTTTTTGTCAAAATATTGAATTTAAATAATTTTTTATTGTAATACTATTCTTCAAACAATTTTATATACATTTTCTAATCTAAGTGACATTGAATATCCTAAATATTATCTATTTATACGCTTTTGCAAAATCACGGTTCCGAACGGGGTCGGATACCTTAAACAACTCAACGATATGTTGACACCATCCTGTGTGTGTGACCGGTTGTATTATCCTTCATGGAACGCCATCAGGAGCCCAGTTTCCAACAGGATAATGCCAGGCTCTGGACTGCCTTCGTGCTGTTAATATTTTTTCTTTGCCATCTAGTTCACCAGAACTTACACCGATAGAAAATGTCTGGGACATGGTAGTGTGCCAGATTCTAGCACCCCAACATATCACAAATCTGGAGACAACAAATGGTGAATTATAGCAAAATGACTATAAAAAGCTCTATCACTTTTTACCGAGATGTATACAAGCATGTATCGCCCCAAGGGCGATTCCAGCAAATATTGATTTGAGCATTCAAGCTGTAATCGTGAGGCGTGGATGGGTCACATGGTGATATTTTTATCATCTTATTATCTGTGTATGAACTGTACACATATTAAATTCCCTTAAAAACCACCACTTTCTTCAAGGTGCCTCCATTTATATGCAAAAGATTGTAACTGCACTTTCAAATATGAATTATAATAAATAAATAAATAATAAAATGAATAAATAATTATAGAAAATAAAAATATATAAACGTATTTGCTTGCGATTTTTTTTTCCAGTATAAATATTAAAGGATTTTTTTTCTTTTTTACTGCACGATTTTAATGTGCGCACCTTTATTTGTGCATAACACATCAAATCTGTACGAGACTTATAGCAAGGTTCTGTGAAGCATTGTGGTATCAACTATCTGAATAGACACTGTAATTGCGACTTTTCATTTCATCATTGTCACTAATTGAAGAAGATTGTAACAAAATTTGTAAGGAGTGTTTTTCACGTATCCCTACAAGAAGTTCAAAAGTGTTATGTCTAGAGATCTAGGTGGCAGCGGCATTGGACCTCCTCTTCTCATCCATCCCCTTGGGAACTTTTTCTCGCTTCCAAACGTTGCAGAAGTGGTACCCATTTACATGTACATTGCAGATTTAAATTTTCTGTAAACCATGCTACATCTTGTTCTTATCCCTACGGTGAAATGATATTGAAACAAGAATGTTGTAAAATATGGACGTTGCATCAATTAGTTTGTATTTCCTAAGCCGACACTTAAATTTTTACTTTGTGACACATAAAAGGCTGTTAGTAGAAGTCATTGTTTGTTTATTTTTAATTATATATCGAAAGTATAGCTATACTTTTCTGAAACTCTATGTTTCTGTCAGGAATGAATAAAAGTTTTAACTTTTTATAACATTCTGCTGTTTTTTTTTTAAAAATATTATTTGATATAAAAATACTCAACAAATATATAACTGAGTTTGAAAAGAATCAGTATACTTTTAAGAACACGATTTCGATTTTATTTCTTAATACATGCTCAATTATTTATTTACAGGAATGTTTATTTCACTTACATGCTTTTAAATACCAAGCTCAATGAACAGCTTTCTTTTAACATTTAGAAACCTATTGATTGTGCAGGGAATCTCCTGCATCATCAAAAGTACCAAAATAATTTTGAGATATTTATCAAGCTGCAATTGCATTTTAAAAAAGTAATAGTATTTTGGTATCGAAGTCGAATTTATATATTTTTTGCGCATTGCGATATGATACTCATAAAAAGTATCGATCTTTTGTGACGGTCATAAATGTTTAAAAAGACATTCTGCATCTGTTTTTCAAATGCCATCTAACAGAATAAATTCCTAAATTTTAATTAAATAAAAACATTTCTAATCTTACACTAAAAACTGTGACTGTGGTTGCCTAGTATTCGTAGTCGATAACACGTAGATAAAAATACATATTTACCTTATAAATGAAGTGTATTACATTATATATATAATATCTGGTTTTATATATATCTTAAGACATAAATAAATAGTTATTTTATAGTTATAACTGAAAAACATAATAAGATTTAATTATTCAAGTTTTTTTTATTGCATAGTTCAATAATCACAGGCTTCTTGCTGTGCATAATATGTAAAAATATTAAATTTTAGAAAAAAAAATTTATGAAATAAAAAAGCGTTTTTTCAAGCAGTGTTAAATTTCATCAATTTCCCTGG
Organism: Trichonephila inaurata madagascariensis; assembly: GCA_019973955.1. NCBI lineage: Eukaryota > Metazoa > Arthropoda > Arachnida > Araneae > Nephilidae > Trichonephila > Trichonephila inaurata. Next base: position 8,983 of record BMAV01015785.1, on the reverse strand, counting down.
AGAGCATCCACTTCAGAAGACCCAAAGGCAAGATTATAAACGTATTTATAATTCAGGTTGTCTTATATTTTTTGGGGAGGGGGGTAATTTAAAAAGAATGCTCATCGTTAAATTTGATCCCCTTTGAGTACCATACTGCACTTTCTATCGTACATGCAAATCCCTGATTTCTTGGAAAACTGACCTTGACCTTACAACGTACATTTCTTTTATTTCCTTTTGACGCTGACTGAGGAACACGTTCGCCCGTGTTTTGTTTCTCATTTTAAAGTTTGTGCAACTATTTTTCATGCTTATTTTTACTTTTTCTTGCCAATATGTCATCGTTGTTAGATTTCAACGAAAGTGATACTGAATGAGAATATTTTCCGGAAACTGACGAATACGACTGATACAGATTTATCTATTTGTAATGAAGATGATGAAGAAATGGAAGAAAATTACGATATACTTATGGTACGCACGTGGAAAAGCTTTTTGTTCCAAGGAACATTTCGATTAATTTCACAATGATTTGTAATTTTAATTTTGACTTGCCTGTTTTCAAATTGTTGTAACGCAGAATTTTGTAATTTTATACACTCCTAATAAAAGAAAATTTACCTTGTAAATGTTTCCTGTGCTTTTAATACTGGTATCACACTGAAATAAGCCCTTTATCCACAAGAGGTTACAATAGGATTTTGCCCTATACATAGCATACGGTTACACTAGTCGTTTACATGGCGCTTAAGGGGTTAATCGTAAATCTATCTTTTGTAAAATAAATTTTAAAAAAATTAAAAACAAATACAGTGAAAATCCCTTAACACAAAATTGAAGGGATTGAAATATATTTTTTCGTGTTAAAAGAATTTCTGTGATAAAGGATATTGCAAAAAACTCCACATATTTAACAGAAGTAAGTTGTGAGCGACTTCCTCCAGAAGTCACTCCTTCACTTTCTTGCCTACTGATCCGAAGTTCCTACGGATTATGGGATTACAACCAGAGTAATTGACTCAACTAAAATTAAAGTCTGATCGTATAGTGGTAACACAATTTTATTTAAAATAACGGCATACTGAAAACTTACATTCAAAAACAAAGTAAAAACGGTACTTATCTGAGCAAGAGGAGGACGGAGAAGGAGACCTGGGAGGGCGGAGTGGTGCGGGCAAGTAATCTAAGGAAAGGAGAAGAAAACCCCGAGAAATAGCGTGCAAGTGCTTTTAAAGCTGGCCGCAATACATCCGAAAGAATACGCTGTGAATTTATTAACATTCTAATACACCACTCTGATTTGCCAAATGGCTACTCACAGTCCACGTAAGACTACAACCTTTTAAACCAGAGAGTGCAATGAACTGGGAACGCCCCACATTTTTGACTAATCCCTGTTTCCTGTTAACAGGACAGATGCAAAATTAAATTAAAATTAAAATTGTATCCATCACCTACCTAAGAGTGTGGGAGGAAACAAAGAAGGACCAGAAACTTCCATTATAACTATTATTTATTTTACTCCATCACAGCTAAGCAAAACAGATTAAACCTTAAGTGAATGTCCTAGGATATAGATGATATAGAGAAAGCAATAAACTCTAAGTGAACAAGTGCAAGCAACCCATTTAATTTAACCTTATCTATCGTTGCTATAAATTCCCAATCCACTAATTTAATACAGTGGCAAACACCGCTCTTAACTTAAGCTGCGAAAATCAACTTTAATATATCTCACCTTCGTAGGACTGTAACAGTTTCTCACAGCTCCTTCTTCTTACAATTACAAAATTCTGGCTTTATATAGTCGAACTAATCTACATACCAGGCTTTCTTCTTCAGAGGGATGGCTGTGAGTTAAACGCGAATGCTAGCCTAAAGATTCCCCAAGAGAATTAGTGAGAAGATTCCGTAAAGATCCCTCACAAAGTTTATTAGAGTTATTTAATGTACATAGATCCGTATATAAAGGCATACATTTAATAAAGAGCAACGAAATAAAAACATTCCCAATAACTTAATGAAATTTGAAATAAAATTAACAAATTTTTAGAAAAACAAAACATTTATTGATTTTTTGTAAAATAATATGTTATTTTTCTTTGCATTGTTTTTATAGCATCAAATTGTCAACAAATTGTTTGATACTGTCCATTTTGCTATTCATTCCATCAATGGAATGTGGGTCTAGGTAACTGAGTATGCTTTTCATGACGTTCCTCATTTCGGAGGAGGAAGGAGGAACAGGAGATTCAATATTCCTTTCATTTTCATTGTCGGAATCTGCATCAATGATATTTTTTTAGCTTTGAACTTGACTCCAAAATGTCTTTGTCTGCCATAATTCGGCCTGTACATACATATCCTCATCTACTACAACCAATTCTTCTGATGATACAATAGGACAGTCCAATCCGACTGGTGTTTTCAGCATTTTTGTTCATTCCCTGAAGGGAAATATTTTCGTGTTAAGCGACTTTCGCGTTTTGTATTAAGACAAAACAAAAGCATGAAAATACATAGTAGTTTGTCGGTATATTCATGTAACCAATATTTGTCGGTATATCCGAGTAGTATTTCGTGTTAAATGATATTTCGTCTTGAGCCTTTTCGTGTTAAACGTATTTCAATGTTGTTCCAAAAATTTATTTCCTTTGTTTTTTTGTTTATAACTTTTAATTAGAAACAACATTTTATATATATTATATAATATATACATATCGTCCTAACGACGATGTTTAAAATTCAAAGGTCTATAATGCAAAATTTGATTTTATAATGTTTGCTCTTCTTGGTTAATCGTCTATTTTATGTAAATGCCTTAATAAAAACAAATTAAAATAGTGTGTTGGTTATTTTCTTTCAGAAATTAGACCATAATTGGTTGTAAAATGTATAAATCTTAAAGGAATTTCTTGTTATTCTCACGATTAAAAAAGAAAGCCTTTGAAGTCTAGAAACAATGGTTTTCATCTAATTGCTGAGAAATTAATTTGCCTTACCAAGGACCAATATTTCCATAGATTTAACTGAATAAAAACCACTTTTGCCGAATTTCCCTGGCTGAATTGTTCTTAAGAATTTCTTTTCAAATAGGGTTTTAGCAAAAATATTGATATCGATTTTACGAAAATTCCTGACGTGATGGGAAAAAATTGGAAGTCATTTTCGAAATCAGCACACTAAATAATGCAAAAATCACTGAAAACATCTTTTGTATTTTCCCAAAAAACTTTAATTTTGTACCCCTGTGTTAGTCATATGGTGTATTTCTCGATGCAATATATTTGGTAGCAACATCTATATTTTTCTGGAGAAAACATTTTGTTGAGTTACACTTATTTTCAAATTTTGCTGATTTAATTCATTTCAGATATTTTAAAATGTAGCAGGTGTTATAAAATCCAAATACCCATCCATGAATTTCATTTTTTTCTCTTTAAAATGCCTATAACGCAGCGTTTCTCAAACTGTGGGGCCTACCACCTTGGGGGCCATGACAGCTCTACGAGGGGGGAGCGAACATATTGAAAAGTCGAAAACAAAAAAAATTATATAAAAAATTATAAATTTACTGAAAGTAAAAAAAACAAACCCCCCATTCTGACATAATAAAAAATACAATACATATTTACCGTGATATAGTACACCTATAAATGTATTAGTACTGCTCAATGTATTTATAATAAATATATCAATAGTAAGTTAAGAAGAAATTTTTAATAATTATGAGTGAACCCATGTGCTTATTTTATATAAAATTATATACAAAAATTTCACCTATCTTTAAAAATTTTTTTTCACGGTTTATAATTAATCCCTGAACTGCCGATTAAAAGTTGGGATCCGTTTTCCCCAAAGCCAACCGTTTTCCAGTAGGCACGCGTATGCGATGTATTGGGGAGGGGGGGAAAAAGGAGGGGGAAAATAATCTGAAATAAGTAGCCCATCAAGGCCTTTTTTTTTATTCCAAAAACCTTTGGAATAATTTTTTTTAATAGCAGTACAGAAAAAAAACGTACTACAGAAAGACGTATATTTGTCCGGGGAAATTAACGCTTGGGGGGCCCAGGTTTATATACGCCAGTGGCACTTGAGGGTTTAAAATCGTATTGAAGCCTTAGTAAAGTGTATATTAGTGAATTCAATACATTGTTATTGTATGAGGGGCGATGAAAATTATGATTGAATATTGGGTGGCGAATATTGAAACTTTGAGAAGCACTGCTATAAGAAGTGAAGTATAAATAGCATAGATATAAGTATAGTACTTTAAAAAGAAAACACATATATCTTTATAATATTGAGGCATAGAAGCAAAGAGACTTTGGATGTATCCTTGGGATAAAGCAGTCTCCATGCGGCCGCAAAATATTGTGAAAGTTGATAAGGAATAGCAGTGGGTGGTGGATACCTGGGCAGTTGTTGTGCAACCCTTAACTAAATATTTTCGATTGGCAATAGATCGGAAGAACAAGCAAGCCAAGGAATCAATTCAATCTGTTGGGTAAAGAAGAACTCTTAAACGTTGCGAGACACGTGTGGTCTCGCATTATCTTGTTGGAATATGGCTGATGGCAAGAGTTGAAGGTATGCGAGGACCACGAGCTCCAGCATCTAAGAGACGTAGCGCTGGCTGTTCAGTGTACTGAAAATACGTTTTTCCCAGAGAGGTGCACAGAACCAATATCACTCCAAACCAGCCTTTAACAATGTTTGGTCGTTTCAGGCCCAAATATTATTCAATCATATTTTTTATCGTGGCCTCCTCCGTACAATAACATTGCACTTTATTCAATAATACTATACTTTGACGCTAAAGCTACAATACAACTTTAACCTCTTAAGTGCCACTAGCAAATATAAACGTCTAGCTAAGCCAAAGTGTTAATTGCCCGGACGTATATATACGCCTTTCCGAAGTATTATCTTTTCTGTGCACTGCTATCCAGAAAAAATATTCCATAGGATTTTGAATGCAAAAAAAAAGGACATTGAGGGGTCTGCGAAGGATTTACATATTTCAGACGATTTGCTTATTTATTCCTTTCTCGGTGGCATATAATTTTTGGGGTTTTGAACCAAGGGCCCTGATGATCCTTTTTAAGATTAAATGAAATATTAAAAATTTTTGGGGGGGGGGAATCCGGAGGTGGAAATTTATCATTTCAAATTTTGGAAAAAGAAAAAAAAAACCCAAATAAATTATCTTTTTAAAATTTTTTTTAAATTTTTTGTTTTATTATTTTTGAAAAAAATAAAATTAAGGTTTTAAAAGAAAAGATTTTTAGTTTAAAAATTTTACTTTTTTAAAATTTTTTAAAATTTTTTTTAAATAAAAAAAAAATTTTCATTTTAAAAGTTTAAATGTTTTTACAATTTAAATCATTTAAAATTTTGGGGTTTCTCAACCTTGAAAAAAAAAACCCTCGCAAAATCCAAAAAAAAAACCCCTTTAAGCAAATTTTAATTACCCCTAATGTCTTTTCCCGAAGTATTATCTTTCTTAAAAAACCCAAAAAATTTATGGGGTTTTTTAAGGAAAAAAAAAAGGGGGGGGCCAAAATTTACTTTTTTGAGGATTTGCTTATTTATTCCTTTCTCGGTGGCATTGGAGAGTGAATCGCGTAACTTTTAATCGGCAGTTAAAGGATTAATTATCAAGATAAGAGAGAATTGTTTTTTGTAAAAAATTTTATATATGACAAATCCATGGGGTCATTGGTAATTGTTAATGTTGTTCTTAACCTAGTATTGTTAAATCAATCATAAAATACATTGTACAGTCGGGATAATTTATAAGTTATATTTTATAGTTACCTATGGGGGGAAAAAACCCCCACGAGGGGGCAGATATAAAAAAAGTCGAGAAAAAAAAGGATTATTTTAAGAAGTTAAAAAAAATTTATTTAAAAAGGAAAAAAAAACAAAATACTTCGACATAAAAGTTTGTTGCACTTTTTTTTATCTTTCCAATTTAAAAATTAGAAAAAAAAAAGCAACTTTAATTACTTTTCTTTTTTTAAAATTTAAAAATTATATATAATTTAAAAAACTTAAAATATCTATTACTTAAAAAATAATTTTATTTAAAAAATATCTATTTCCCAAAAAACAAATTACTAATTTTCTATTAGAAAATAAAAAATACAAAATTTAATATTTATCTTGAAAATTTGAGTGGTTTTTATTAAGATTTTAGTTTTTTGGGCAAAAATAAATTATATTATTTTTTTTAAAACCATTGTTATGTTGTTTTGGGGGAAATTTGGGTTGAATTTTTTTTTTAATATTAACACTTTGAGAAACAATTTAATTAAATAATTCCAATGATTTCATGTAATTTTTCGAATCCATTTACCCACCCTTTTTTATTTGTTGGGGGAAAATATTACCCAACTAAATCCCTTTTAGTGTTTTGAATTTAAAAAGTGTTTTTTCAAACTTTCAATATTTGCGATTTTAAGAAAATTTTAAATTTTTTATCATTCCCCCCTAACCCTAAAATTTCATTGAATGGGAATAATATTTTCTTTTACGCTAAAACTATAGTCAATTTTTAAAACCTAAATTATACTTTTAAAAATACGTATTAAAATTTTATAACACTCTGTTTTGTTAAAAAAAGCAACACCATGAAGGAATTATCGAATTAAAAAAAACCCCTTTTTATAAAAATCCCCAAATATAAGGTTAAAATAATAAAGTTTCAGAGTCTCGCCAAGGGTAGTTGGGAACCCCTCTGAAATGGGGCTGAAAGCGTTTGGTCAGAAAAGATGTTGAAAAAAAATTTATCGTTAGTAAAGGGGTTTTGTGGGGAGACCTTGGGGATACCCAAAGACGAAAAAAAGAAATTCCAACAATTTATGGAGCTTGAACGGGGGAGGATTATCAACCTTCGAGAAGCAGTATTTTTCTACCTTGCAAAAGGAGCTCGTGTGCAGTTGAACCGTTCCACAGTGGTGCGTCCCTGGAAGCAAGGGAACGAAGAGCATCGAAAAACTCGAAAAGCTGGCAGTGGACGACGGAAAGTGACGTCAGGCCGACGATCGACACCTGCTCCACATGCCGGTGAACGAACGTACAGCTTCCTCCAGGCAGCACGTTGGTCTACTGCTACAGGTGTACTAAGGTCGGTGTACTAATGCCGTCAATTCGTCGACAACTGCTGCACCGTGGATTGCGTGCAAGAATGCCTTTATACAGGATCCCCCTCACGGCAAACCATCAATGGCTGCATCTGCAATGGGCTCATGAGCACAGAGCCTGGAAAGCTGATTGGAACAAAGTTGTCTTTTCAGAATCACGCTTCAATTTGTGGTACCATGATGGCCGAATTCGAGTCAGACGCTATGCCGATGAATTCTGCTTTACAGAGTGCGTTACCGAACGACATAGTGACCTAACACCCGGAGTTATGGTTTGGGGTAAGATTTCGTATCACGGACAATCCAGATTGCTACAAATTGAAGTTAATCTCAATAGCAACAGGTACGTCCTTGAAGTGCTACAGCCCAAAGTCGTTCCCTTACTTTAAGGAATCCTTGTAGCTATCTTTCAGCAGGATAATGCACGCCCACATGTTGAAAAGACTGTTCGAGGCTTCTGTTCATTCCATCACATGAAACTTCTTCTTTGCCTGCTTATTCTCCGAATATGTCGCCTATTGAACCCATTTGGAGTTTGGTTGGTCGGTGTCTCGATATTGATCCGCGTCCTGCAGCTTCAAAAGACGAACTTTTGCTGCGCATACAAGCAAAATGGAATTCTGTTCCACAAGCAGACATTCAAAATATGTTTGACTCCATTCCACGTCGTATAGCAGGACTTATTGCAGCGGGTGGTGGCTATACTCAATACTAATTTAGGATACTTAATATTATTTTTTTGCTTTGAAAATTCCGTCAATTATTTATTCTAATACAAGTCTCTTTTGTGCATTAAATTTAATTTAATTATAATAATTCCTTCATGGTGTGTTGCATTTTTTACAAACAGCAGTTTAATAAACCCATTGGAGTCCCTAGTAGTTATAAAACTTTTTGTTAGTTTAATATGGATAAATTTTAATTACCAAATGCTTGTACGGTACAAATAAATTTATAAGTATATCATTGTAATGGGTATTTTATTATTTATTATGTCAGAATGTATTCTCTGTTTTGCTTCCTTTTAGTAAATTAATTTATTTTTTAAAATAATATTTTATTTTTCACTTTTCAGTATTTTTGTGAACCCCGAAGCAGAGTTATCATTCCCCCACCAGGGGGCGCTCACCACAATTTAAGAAATGCTGATTTCAAATTATGCTTAGTTTTTCTCGTTTCTTCAGGGGTTCGATATCTTACTGGACAAGAATAAGAAAATAACTCTTGTTGGAAAAAAAAACAATTATTTTTGTGTTAGAGTGAAAAATGTTCTCTTCCAACAATAAGACAAATCAACAATGTTGATACAACGCATAAGTGTTAAAAGCATTGTTTAAATTAAGTAATACTTTTTTTTTATTTTCTGTGAAGAAATATCTCAAGAAAAATATTTACCTGCTAATCAATCTGCAAGAAAAATATTCTAGCACATTTCCTGTAAGTATATATTTAACTAGTCACTATTTAATCCATTAAACTGAAAATCCTGTTCTTCAAGTTTGTACAAAATTAGAGAAATATTAAATTGCGTTATCTCTTTTTTCGTCTTTTTTAACTTTTTCTCTTAGTTTCGTAATTGCTTGATATGTTATACATTTATGCAAACTAGGCATTTACTGATCATTGCAAAGTCAATCAAATATACATAAATGTCTTTTATATTAAATAAGATTTAGAAAGGAAAGCTTTTTAAAAAGAATTCAGCAGTAAAAATATTCATGCACTATAGATGCTTTTTTTTTCTAAAGTTTTTTTTTAGTTGAAATGTATTAGAAAAAAATTAAAATTTCCCAATACAGTTATGAATTTTGTAAGTTTACTACATGCTATTATATATACGTGTGATGAAATAA
>BMAV01015784.1:5884-35988 GCA_019973955.1 Trichonephila inaurata madagascariensis | reverse complement strand
ACGAGGGGGCCTGTGTTACAACGCCAATGGAGATTTCTCTTGATTTTCGATTAAGCTTTTCTTTTTATTCAACTTATCCCGCTTCATTTTTACGCAACCCTTTTATTTAATAAATCTAACTTAAAATCCTCTCTCTCTCTCACACACGATAAGTTAAGTGATTAAAGTATCAGTTGAAAGTGTGTCGTGCTCTCCGTGCAACTTTTTATTACAAGATTAACTTTATGAAATCTGTTGCCAATAACTCATAGAGTGGTATTTAGACCGATGCTAAAAAACATTTTTTTGTGCAAGAGAAGTTTTGTTTTGTTTTGTTTATTGTTTGTTGTTGTTTCAGGTTTTCTTGCTGTAAACTTCTTGGAAAGCGGAATGGAAGGAGTAAACTATCTGCAGCGATTACGTAGAGAGGCCGATATGTACAATAGCTTTCTTTTGGTCACAATAGACGTAAAGTAAAAAGAAAAAATTTTTGTGTTTCTTTAAGAAAGTTTTAAAAAGGGTTTTCTTTTTTAAATATTTCTTCGGTCATTTTTAATGCGAACATTCATAATGTTTAAATTATTTGTGTCAGAGAATCAAATGTTTTTTTGTTATGCGTTCAAATGCATGCTTTTTTATTTATAGAAGCAAGTTTCAAATTTTTTTCCAGTATATATTTGAAAAATTATTTTAAAATGGAGATTTTTAACACTGTTTTAACCAATTCCAAGAGCCCGATCCAAAAAAGAAAAACATTCTTAGGCAGCAAAATGTGTAATTTTTTTTATATAAATTTGGAATATTGTAACTATAGATATTCTTTTAGTATAATGTGTCTCTTTAAAGTTTAGAAATATCTCAAAAACACGCAATTTTTCACTTTAAAGATGCATAATATAAAGCGCCTTTAACATTAACGTAAAGAAAGACGAAAGATGAAATATATTTTTTATTAGAGAAAAAGAGCTCACCTCTTGATTGGACAACAAAGCAAAAAACATCTAATAGGAAATAAAAATAAGCAGCTATTGATATGATTTATACTTTTAGTATTAGCAAAGCAATGGAAAACATATCAACAATCATTTGTTCTTTTTCGAATTATACTTTCTTTCAAAACAGGCAATTCAATTTTATTCTAGAATCTTTTACAAAATGTAATTTTTAATTGTTTTTTCTATTAAGCAGCCTATAGAGTGCAACATATGCTGCTATAATTATGCTATGTTTTAAAATGGATAGAGCTAACACAGAAATCCCTTTTTTGCACGCAGGAAAAAGCAGAATAATTTTCATGTCTATTTAAGGTTTAAAGAGCGATTCGTTAAAACATATTTTGCGCATTTTAAAAATGAAACCAGAAAGACTGTGGAGTATAAACTGTGAGTCGTTTGTTTTTAGGTTCTACATAAATATAAAAATTAAAATTTAAAATTGTTTTAACTGAATGTTATTTTAAGTAAATTTTTAAATGACACACATAAAAAATGTAGTATTTCTCTCTTACTTGTTATTAACTTTTGTGGAAATGCATTTGTTTAGTTTTTAATCCATTAAAGTGACATGTTTTATTTCTTATCGCACATTTTTACAAACACAACATGCTTCATGAGAAACTTTTTATTCATTTATAAAAGCCTTTCAAAATGTAATTTATTTACTTATTTGACAGGTTGTATTATTCTGTATTTCGCATATTTTTTCACATATTTCTCATACATTTTCACATATTCTCCAAACTAATACAATTCTAAATATTTGCACAATTAATATTCCAAAATTTTTAAATAATTGTACGTTGGAATACTAATGATAAAATTTCTATCTAATACAACTCTTATCCAAAGGATTCTTTCTTCCATGGCTTTTTAGGCCTATGATGGGGGACGTTACGGCTTCTTATTATACAAATGATGGAGATGAAGGACCTGTACTTCTCAAAAAAGGTGATTTTTTTCTTTAGATTGTAATAAACATACATACCAGTAAAAAATCCAGTTCAATATTTCAATAAGTTAGGAACTCCAGCAAAAATATTCGAATGATTTCACCCATTAATATGGCCATTTTTTATTATGAGTATCGTATATATACATAAACACGAATAGTAAAAACATTTTAAGGATAAAAACATTTGGAGACATTTTTTGATTTTAAGGAATTGGTCAAAGGCATATGTAAGCACCGAATATTATAACCATGTTTAAAATTTTTGTATTTACGCAATCTTGAGCTACATTATCAGAAAAATTTATTCAAATATTTTCTTCTTTAGTTTTATATATTGTAGAGAATTTAAAATGACTCTAGTTCATTTGTTAAAACAATACATGTACACATATGTTCTAAAATATTTTTGATGAACTAGGTGTTCACGTATTCGGAAACAGTTCACCTTCCCATCCGTGGAAAAAGGTAAATGCAGCAAAACAAATGTTCGAAGAAGTTGTCGCGGGAAATCCAAGTTCTACACAGAAAGAGGAACTGATTGCTGATATCTTTCAAGTCCTTAGGAACGATACTTTGTAAGAGAACTGTGTGATTTTTTTCAAAAATAAGAATTTTTGTTTGTGAAATTTTCTATTCATACCGTAATTTCTGAACAAATATTAGTGATAAGAAACGTAGATATGTATTATATGCAAATATCGTACAATAGAGTTTTTGCTTAATACACTGAAGGTTCTTGGAAGAATTTTTATTGGATCATTTACAAGAATTCCTGGTAAGAAATTTATGTTGTTTAATTTTAAGTTAAAAATATATCCAACTCTGCTCTATTGATTTTTATTTGACTAAGATAAATTATTCTGGGTGAGACACAAAATATATTGGGATTTTTTTAAATGCTAGTTGGCAGCCATTAGCAGGTGCCGGTACTGCAAGACAGTGACCTTGAGCAAATAAACCCTTAGCTATTTTACATTGCTGCTTCTAAAAAATGCAACACCATGAAGGAATCATCAGAATTAAATGAACTTTACAGCAAATATCAAATATAGGATGTTCCGTAAAATAGTAAAGTTTCGGAGCCACCGCTCATGCGTGGCATGCGCTGCGCCCTCTGAACTGATACTGAAGGCGTATAAATAGAGGGCAGTAGCGGGACGTTGAAAAAATTTAATAATTATTTGTTAATGGCGAACATTTAGTGAGACCTACGTATGCCTCCATGACGAAATAAGGAGAAATTCCAACACATTACGGAGTTTGAACGGGGGAGGATTATCGGCCTTCGAGAAGGAGGATTTTTCTATCGCGCTATAGGAGCTCGTGTGCAGCTGGAAGTGGTGCGAGTTTGGAAGCAGTGGACCGACGAGCATGGAACAACTCGAAAAACTGGCAGTGGACCGACGAGCATGGAACAACTCGAAAAACTGGCAGTGGACGACAGAAGTTGAAGTCAGTGCGCAAGGATCGTCACCTGCTCCGCATGGCGGTGATTGACCGTACAGCTTCCCCCAGGCAGTTGGTAGCACGTTGGTCTACTCCTACAGGTGTACTAATGTCGGCTTCGTCCATTCGTCGACGTCTGCTGCATCTTGGATTGCGTGCAAAGGAGTCTTTATACAGGACCCCCCTCACGCAAACAATCAACGGCTGCGTCTGCAATGCACTCATGAGCACAGAGTCTGGAAAGCTGATTGGCACCAAGTTGTCTTTTCAGATGAATCATGCTTCAGTATGTGGGGCCATGATGGCCGCATTCGTGTTAGACGCTATGCCGGTGAACGCTGCCTTCCAGAGTGCGTTATCAAACGACATAGTGGCCTAACACCCGGAGTTATGGTTTGGGGTGTGATTTCGTATCATGGACGATTTAATTTGCTACGAATTGAGGGTAATCTCAATAGCAACAGGTACGTCCGTAAAGAGCTGCAGCCCGAAGTCTTTCCCTTCCTTCAAGGCATCCCTGGAGCTATCTTTCAGCAGGATAATGCACGCCCACATGTTGCAAAGACTGTTCGAGACTTCCGTTCAGCCCACCACATGCAACTTCTTCCTTGGTCTGCTTATTCGCCGGATATTTCGCCTATTGAGCACGTGGGGGATTTGAATGGTCGTCTTCTCGCTTGTAATCCGCGTCCTGCAGCTTCAAAAGACGAACTTTTGATGCGCATACAAGCAATATGGAATTCTCTTCCACAAGCAGACATTCAAAATCTGTTTTATTCCATGCCCCATCGTATAGCAGCACTTATTGCAGCGCGTGGTGGCTACACCAAATACTAATTTTGGACACTTAATATCATTTTTTTTTTTTTTGCTTTGAAAATTCCGTTATTTATTTGTATTAATGCAAGACATTTGTTCATTAAATTTCTTTTAATTTTGATGACTCCTTCATGGTGTTGCATTTTTTGCAAACAGCAGTTTAATAACCATGGATCAGGGTAACGGGCTACAACATGCATTAGCCATAAAAATGTTTTATAAAAAAGCGATAGTTTGGAAACTGCGCAGAGAGAGTTCTGACATATTTACAACTTAGGATGTTTTGGTGTCGTCCCTCAAAACACGCGATAAAAAAGTTTGATTAATAACTTTGAAGAGGCTAAATCTGCCCTAAGGAAGAAAACAACAAGATAACCAAAAAGGTTTCGTAGAGATGTTTCAGCAGTCACACACAGTGAAGAATCTCAACAGCAAATTACAAGAATGCGTTTGTACATGAGGATAGTATCTGAAAGACGTAATTTTAAAAAATGACAAATTTCATTAATGCTTTCTAATTGGCAAATTTAAAGGTTTCAATTACTACGAATCAAATGTTTTTCTTCCATCACCCTTCTTTTTACTAGATTGTTAAAAAGTTCCTTTTTTTATTATTTGTGTCACCCTGTAGAAAAGTAACGATAATTTTTTTATTCGATAGATACTTTGTCTTTATTAATCTCTCTCTCTGTTATAAGTTTTTCACAACATTTTCAGAATTTAGTAGAACAAGAATTAATTAGTCGTGGAAAATATTTTTTAATTATTCAAAGTAAGAATTAGTACAGACATTGATAATTAAGTACTAATTTCAATGTATATCTCTAAGGCCTTGTTGAAAATATATTATTCGCCTACTTTTTTTTCAGACATTACCCAGACGAACAGTTGGATAAAGACACAGAAGGTAGACCTGAAGAATATGTGAAGCAACTAAGTGCCATTTTCATCAAACCCGAAATGGGATTTTATGGTTCCAGGTAATTCTAACGTCACAATTCAGTTCAAAATACATAAGAATTTGTTCGGAGTTATGGAAAAAATTTAAAAATACTGAGTGGAAATTAATATTTTCCAGATTAAACTTTTTTCTTCAAAATTTATAATGTATCAAGGACTTGTTTTATTTTCTAATTTGATAATGCTGTTACATAATTATTTCCGATCTCCTTTGTAGCCACAATAGTCAAGTCATTAACATCGCGACTTGAGAATGGTATAAAGAAAAATGCGTCACCATATTGTGGCCAGCATTGTTTCAGTTAAACTACCGTGTGTTTAAGTCTTTATTTCATTTAACACCAATCTTGTAGTAGACTAACGCTCTTAAAATTTGTCGTGGCTCAAAATCCTCCCGTTGGTGTTATGTTGACCAAGAGACTTAGCTCAGAAGTCATTCTTGTCGACTTGACCATGATTCAAAATTGAAAGATTTGTTGCCAATATAATCCTAGTTTCTTTATAACTTTATTGGACAGTTTAAATATAAACTTCTGTTTTTTAAAATGGCTGCATCATGAAGGAAATTTTATACACAATTCACTCATAATGGTACAAATAAATTATCAAAATTTCAAAGCAAGAAAAGTTTTTTAAATGCATGGAACCATTATTTGGTGTAGCCACCACGAGATGCAATATTTATTGCTAAACGACGTGGCGTGGAGTCAAACAGATTTTGAATGCCTGCCTGCAGAAGAGCTTCCATATTGTTCGAAGGCAAACCTAAAGTTTATTTGTAGAAGCTGTAAGACGAAGATCACGAGTGAGACGCCGACCAATGAAGTTCCACACATATTCAATAGGCGACATATCCAGAATAGGCAGGCCTAGGAAGAAGCTAAATCTGTTGTGATGAAAAGAAGCCTTGAAAATCTCTTGGCAATATGTGGGTTGGCATCGTCCTGTTGAAATACAGCTCCTGCAATACCTTGAAGGAAGGGAACAGCTTCGAGCTGTAGAATTTCACATATTTCTCAGTTGCTGGTAAGATTATCCGAAATTCGTAATAATCGAGTTTGTTCCGTGGTATGTAATCATGCTCCAGACCATAATTCCGGGGTATGATAATACACTACGAAAGGTGGCGTCACCAACATAGCGTTTGACACGAAAGCGATTAACATGGTACCATAATTAAAGTGAAATTCGTTAGAAAATACCCCGTGCTACCAATCAGCACTACAGTCCCTATATCCATATGTCCATTGTAGTCGCAGGCCTTGATGGTTTTGCATGAGGAGGGGGGGAATCCTATATAAATGAGTTCTTGCACGTAGTTCATGGAGCAGCAGACTTCATTTCTGTAAATGAAGGTGCATGGTCTGTCAGCGCCATGCGGATCAGGTGTCTATTAGCGTGCGTTGATGTCACCAGTCGAAGCCGCCCACTCCCTGATTTCCGAGTTGTTCGATGCTCGTCGGTGTACTGCTTCCAAACATGCATCCCTGTGCTACTGTTGCGGTACAAATGAGCGTCTATTGCACGATTAGACGATACTTCTTCACGAAGGCGAGTGATTCTCCCTCGTTCTTCCTGTTGTTGAAATATCGCTCTCTTTTGTCGAAGAGGCATAGTTACGACTCACCTAACGTCTAACACCAGCAGATAACCGCCGATAACCGTACGTATAGATAAACATCGCTGCTGCCGTCTATTTATGCCTATCCAACTACTGTTTAGAAGCCTCTGCTCAGTCCACGCATGCGCGATAATTCATAAATTCTGATCATTTGTGTATCATACCCTACTTTGCATTTGCTAAAAATTTCAGCTCAATCACGTCATTTCTTAACGGTGTTGCAATTTTAACAAACGTGAGTAAAACTGGAACAGTTGTTATAAATTTTCCTAATCATTAAGTAATTAAATCAAGATGAATTTAAATATGCAAACAGGAATCCAGCTTGAAAATGTTTTTAATTATATATTTGTATCTTTAAAAAAACCCTGATAATTCAAAAAATTAAATTTTTTCTTTTAAGCTATTTGCTTATGACTAACTCAAAAATTATCTGATGAAGTTAATTATAAATTAATTCTGAACTACTCTGTTGGACACGCAAAATGCAACAACATAAATGATTTGCGTGAAATTTTCACCGTACGTACATCGTAAAGGGTACGCAAATGATCCGATATTTCAGCGCAGATGAAAATCATGGATGCCTGTAGCTGCACCAACAAACGCTATAAAAGGGAGAATGCCATTTTCAAGGACTGGAATTCTTTTGGTTATCTTGGGGTGTACAACTTTTGAATTTCTCGAAAAAGGAATGCGAGTGTCATTTGAGTACGCTTCTTAGTTCGACCGAGAAACAATTGTGGTCAATGGTGAATACAGAGGAACTGGACTTTGAGTTGAGACGTGTAATCGCAAAAGCCGTGAGCTAAATATATGTCATTCTTGTTAAACGAATAGGTGTCATTTTTTCTGTTTTTGAAGGAGGAAAACAAATTTTGGATTCACAGTTTAAAGATGATAACTATGCTACTTATTGAATTAAAACTGTACAAAATGCATTTGATGAACTCAAGATTTATGTTTCTCGCTTCACATGATCCGCAAATTCATCCGATATCATTGCATTTGAGAAAACTTAGGACATGTTGAAATGTAATGTTAAAAAGAAAGATGAAAACATCGTACGAATTTGATTTCCTTGAAGGACCAATTAATTATGGAGTGGGCTAAACTTTATATAGATGTGATCCTAAATCATACTGATCTCATGCTTAAGAAAATTAGGGCTTTAATTAAAACAAGGATTGATGTAACAGCATGATAATGAATGAAAAATGAGTATTCTGTATTATTTTTTATATCTTCTGATTTTATATGTATACATATATTATTTCAAATATTTTCTAGCCTCTCTTTATTTTCTTAGAATTCTTTTAATTTCATTTTTAGAACGCATACAGTTATTCTCATAGACAGCAATGGCCATGTGGATTACGTTGAAAAGACCATGAAAGAGCCCATCGACGTCACAACTGACATTACATGGGTCACCACCAGGATGCAGTTTACCATACAAGACTCAAGTCGTATCGTTTCTCATTTGTGACGTTTCAGAAATTCTATTTTCAATCGTTTTGGCTAAGTCTCAAAGAAACAGAGAAAGCAAAATGTTTGCTTTTATCTTTCAAATAACTTTTTTTATTTATATCAAAGCAAATGTTTACCTTGCTTTAGTTTTAGCTTACTTTATCCTCTGTATATATGTGTGATATATTTAAAACAGAGCGATGTGTATTTTTGAAAAAAGAATGTAAAAGTATTTGTGAATGTCAAATTATTATATTACATAGATCACAACAATCAACATTCTTATATAAATTTCTCCTCGTGCTATTTACTTTAATTGGAAAACCTAATATATTTAAAAAAGATGCTTGTAATCGAGATTTGCAGTAAAATAGTTGCTAAAAGCAGCTACTGTAAAATCTTAAAAATATGCCCAAGCTCTTCTAATGCTGAAAACAATTTTTAATTTTATTTGAAAACCATATTAAAAATTTAAGAAACCTGACCCTCGAAAATGCAAAAGGCAAAATTTTAGTTGATATAGTATTTTAAACAAACACTTGAATTCACTTTCATCCTATTAAACGAAACGAAATTTGAGAATGAATCTTATATTTAAGAACCATGTATCTTACAGAAAAAGAATTTTATAAGGATATGTCAGAAATAAATATATGTATTTGAAATAAGTATCCTGTGAGCATGAATAATAAAAAACAGAGAAGTATATGTTCAAGAGGAAAGTTTAATGCTTAAATTAGTTTCAAAAGGAGATAGGGGATTATTTCCGAAGATGTTTCATGAGCATTTTATTGTGAGAACTATAGGTATTTATAACATTGTGTATTAGTTCTTTTTGATTATTTCTGTACATAATTTTTTAAAGATAAAATTTACCTTTTAGTTAAAAAAAATATTGTTAAAAACATTACTGATCTTTTAATTAGTAACTAAAAGGGAATTATACTCAATGTTTTGATGGGGTTTTATCATATCATTGCATTTAAAGAGCACCAAAATAGGAATGTTAGACTTATGGGCTTTAGCTGTTTATCTCTAAAACTATCGTTTACTTCTTAGCTTTTTTGTTTTATTTATTTCCTAAGGAAATACATATATCAACAGTCTATTTGATACTTTACCAATTATTATAATCATTAAAAATAAAATATAATAGTAAAACATTTCGATTGATGTAACTTACATAAATGTAGTATTTTTAAGAGAAAAAAAAATTTTTAGTTAGAAAAAAAAATGAATTAATTAATTTGTATTTTTTATAGCTAATAAATTGTGCAATCAATAAATCTAAATTATTGATATTTAGTCTTTTGGTATTTAAAAATTTAATACTATATATCAGTTATATATACATAAAATTTCATGCAATGCACATCAATTTGAATTCTACTGTATCTAAATATTTAAAAAATATACCACCTGTTTTTGTTGTAAAATAATGTATAACTTAAAACAACACCGATTTTGATTCATTTGTAAGTCATAATAATTATGTGTTGACCTTGTAATAATTTTGTATGTTAATAAAATTTTATTATTGTGAAATTGTGTAAGGCTGTTATTCAGTTTTCACGTATTTTGCCTCTGTTAAGGCTTATAGACTAATTTTATTAATCTTGATTTTTTTATGTCTTTTTATTAATACTGATTAATATTATGATATCAATCAGCATAAGAATTCTCATTTACTGGATGTAATTTGATCCCAATAAAAATTCGATGAATGGTGGGTTTTTTTTTTTTTTTTTTTATGATTCTGCCAAAATAATGAAGTAACAGTTATAAAAAACGACATTCTCAAACTAGGCAATGTTAAAGAAATTGAGTAGTATTATATTAGAATATGCTTCATTTGTGATTACTGTTTTCAATAACATATTGATTAACTAAAGTATCTCATCATGCTTGTAAAGCAACTCTTTTATAATTATTAAGTGCTTGTTTAGTAGCACTCTAATAAATACTCAGCTTGTTGAGTTTTGAAAAAAATTCATAATTCAAACTTTACCAATAACTACTGGAAATTTTATTGTGCGTGTCCATTCGACACCGTCAGCAAAAGCGAATCAAAAAGCATTGCTCAAAAATGCCACGTTCCACAAAAATACAGTTTCGTTACAGTTAAACATATGTATAATCGATAGAGGTACACAAGTAAAAATATAAAACTGAAATATAAATTATGAGGATCATTTTAAAAATTAACAGTAATTAAGTGCATTTATATTAAATTCGTTTAACATTTATTATTTAAGTTTAACATTTATTAGAATAGAATTAATTTCGATTATCTCGCACCATGCCATCTATTTCGCTGATTCTGAAACAGCTGACAGGTGCAGCCATCTAGTGAGGGAAAATCTTCACTATAACTGTCCTTTACATAATCAACATTTATTGCATAAATTCTGTTTTTGGGTAATTTTGAATTAATAATCAAATATATTTTAAAAATTGCATTATTTTTCTTTTTCATTGTAATTTTTTTTAAAAAAAAATCTCACATTAATTAACACTTTTAATTTTCAGTATATTAGACATATATTGTGCAAACATATTAGAGTAGTTATTGATACGACGGGGAGAGGGTACCCAAGTCCGCCTAATGGTGGAACAACCCCCCATTGTATAGATTATACAACTGTTCATACTCATTGCTCAAATTATAATAAACATATATTATGTGTTTCTAAAGTATTCGTAGCCAAGAATAAGTTTATTAAAAATATCCTGGGGCCATCTGTTGCAGCTAATCTTAACTACGTCAAAAATTTGTAACCGCATCACGAAAAGCTTTTGTATATAGAGAGAAAAAATAAATTCAAAGTAAAAATTTTGCTTTTATTAATTCCTAGACAAATAAATATTTTAAACGTTGTTTAAAAGGATTTTTTAAATTACTCAGATGTAAAAATTAAAAACATAAGCAATGATTGATCAAAATATGATACTAGTTTGATAACAAAATAAATTTTTTTCTATTTATTTCCTATTTTTCGATGTATATATACTATACATAATGAAGAATCACGTGTAATATATACAGTGATGGCCAAAATTGTGGACACTTTTCAAAATTATGTTTTTGTTGCATGCTTATAGAAAACAATACTTTGCACAAAATACAAAGTATTTTATATCATTTTAAAGAAAATTTAATACTGAATTCAGTACAAAAAACGAAACTCAAATATTTATAACACAAAAAAGTTATACTGCAAAAACTATCGATATACATTAGATACGGATAATAGCAGTGCTTATTATCCGTTATTTTTTACTACATCTTCAAATCGATGTTTCATTGAGCTGAAAATAGTTTTAAGCTGTTCCTTCGTTATTACATGGTGCCAGGAAATATTTATATCCTCAATTCCTTTTTATTTCATGGGTACCACATTCGGACAAGAGTTTTCAAACGGTGCCACAAGTTTTCGATAGGATTGTGGTCAGAGCTGTTTCCTATCCAGTACAATTCAATGATCTTAGGACGATACCAGTCTTTTGATTACTTTACTGTGTGGTAAGGAGCAGAATATTGCTGAAAGAATGAATGAAACATTATTGGTAAATAGATCCCTGATGGAAGGTAGAAGTTTGGGTTTTAGAATGGTGTCAGTGTATTTTCTGATATTGTTCTATTGATGATATGAAGACGACCAATACCATCTGCTGAGATGTATGACCAAATCATAAAACTATGTGGGTTCTTCACCGTTGCCTGGAAACAATCAGGATGTAGCATTTCTCCTATTCTGCGTCTTACATATTTTCAGTCATCACTACCGAATAACGATATCTTAGTTTCATCCCTTCATATAACTTGTGACCACCTAATCATTCGTTAATTAATGTGTTCCTTTGACCACTGTAGTTCTTTTTTATCGCTGCTGTAAATTGAGATAAGGCTTTTGTCGTGGAATTTTACCTCTTAGTCTAACACCTTCTAATCTCCTCCTGGTTGTTTTTGAACTGACAGAAACACCAGCATGATGCAAATAGCTTCTTATGATCGTTGATGACATTCTTTTATCTTAGAGACATAGCATTTTTATTCTGTCATCAGCAGATGTGGTACATCTTTTTCGACCTTTTCCTGCTTTTTTTTTAAATTAAATTTGTATCCTGACATCTTAAACTAAACTTTCAGCCTCCAGATGTAGTCACTGAACCACCCACCTGTTATGTAATTTTAACATAGGAAAGACCACTTTCTCGTCTCACATCTCTTTCTAAGTATCCAATGTACTCTTTTATTCGATATTATTACTTCTTGACTAATCATCATAGTTGTCCTGGCCAGGAAACAGTCCTGACCTCAATCCTATCGAAAACTTGTGGCACCGTTTGAAAACCCTTGTCCGAATGAGGTACCCATGAAATAAAAAGGAACTAATTGAGGATAAATTATTTCCTGGCACCATGTTATAACGAAGGAAGAGCTTTAAACTATATTCAGCTCAATGAAACATCGATGTGGAGATGTAATAAAAAAAGAAGGCTACTCCACTAAGCACCAATAACTCACTGCTATCATCCGTATCTAATGTATATCGACCAAAACTTTTTTACGTTGCAAATATTTGAATTTTGTTTTTTGTATTGAATTTAGTATTAAATTCTCTTTAAAATGATGTAAAAGACTGCATTTTGTGCAACGCAACAATTACTATATGCTTACAAACTTAAAAAAACATAACAATTTTAAAAAGTGTCCACAATTTTAGCCACTACTATAATTGAGATTTATGTATTACACATACTGATTTGGCTTGCGATTATTTGTAGATTTAACAGAATAAAAATTCGCATATTACAGAATTTTATTACATTCGCGCAACAAAATATATCACTTTTGAAGTGATTCATAACCTTTAATAATTTTTGAAAGGACAGTGAATTTCTTACAATTTTGAATTATGAAAATTTTTAATTTATATCTTTTTACGCGATATTAATGGAACAAGATCAAGTTTTTCTATATATATATATATATTTTAATGTTTTTCTGTCTATACTGAATAATTTCTTTTGCAAGGGATCTTATAATTTTTAGCCTCGAAAGGACAAAAACAATGCTTAAGTTGGAACCCCTTCGTCAATATTTTGTTATCAAGTAAAATAAATAAAAGTTATATAATATATGTTGCAATTTGTTTCGTATTCTGCAGCTGGAGATTTATTTTTGAAAAATATATGCTTATAGCTACAATCGTAATTTTTTTAGCATTCTGGTGTTTTAGTATTCTAATTTATTTGATAAGTTTGGAATTACACTCATACTTTTTTTTCTCATCGAAGATTTGAAAGGTTGAAAATTTCAATCGACATGAAGTCGAGATTATATATCGATATACTTGAAGTTTTTATTGGTTCTAGAAAGACAAGATAAGGGGTTGAAATTTATTACACGTTTTACAAAATTTATAAAATGGATTCAAGAATTATTTCGGAAGCTTTTACAAATGAAATAGCGATAGTATTTTAAAAGTATAAAAGTATTTTAAACACCAAAAGTAAACAGAAGGAAAACAAAATTGCTTTAAAATTAATTAAAAAAATTTATATGAAGCACTATATTTGTCCGCCCCCCCAGAAAGATATATTTTAAGTTCTAACACAAAAATGATTTCATTACTATGCGTTTTCCGGAGGTATTTTTGTAATTACATGTATTATTGCATTAATTGAAAATTCTGTAATGTTTGAGGTGAATCTTACAATATTTCTAAATTTTTCAGGCAATTATTGTTCACGTTTCTTACGACTTGCACCACTGTATGTGCCGCAAAAATTTTAGAGCATTGTAAAATTAGTTACAAACATTACAAAACTTACAAACAATTCAATAATAATAATATTTACACTGTAAGCGACTTCCCCCTGAAGTCGCTTCCTCATTGTCCTGCCTACCTAAAGATGTGGGAGGGAACGAAGCATGACCAGAACTCTCCAAGATAAATCTAATTTATTATTATTCAATTGTACTAGTCAACCACAAAGTAAGCTACAAAAGGAAGCTCTAGGAGTGATACAAAGAAAGCAACGACCCTAAGTGAATAAGCGCACGCAATCAGATCAATTTAACCTTAATCAATCCTAACCTATCAATACCTAATCCACTAATTTAGTTTAATAGCAAAACTCTGTCCTAAAATCACACACACACACACACAAGTTGCGTAAATCTTAAATCTCACCTTAGTAATGCTGCATTCAGATGCTCCTCTTCTTCTGACCTACAATTACCAAACTCTAACATTATATACTCTTACTAATTTACATATCAGGGTTTCTTCTTGAGAGGGATGGCTGTGAATTGTTAGCCCAAAGATTCCCCAAGAGGATTAGTTGGTGAAGGTCACATAAAGACCCGTCACAACACTTTGTTACCAAAAACATATAAAAAGAGTTAATTAAAAAAATCTCCAAAATTAGCCGCATTTTGATGGAAAAATAGCATTCAAGACCGGTTTAATTTGAATCGCTTTAAGATATCAAATAAGTGGCAGAGAACCGGTTTTTGTTTTGGTTTTCACCAGTTTCTTGAATAAAAATATAACAAAAAAAGGACCGCTCCAACCTGAGGCCGAAAAACATAAACCGTACATGAAACTCCATCAGGATTATTGAGTCCATGTAACTTTTTTCGTTCATCAAGGATTGCAATTACACGGAATGGGGAGATAATCCCCCCCCCTTTTTCTTAAGGTTTTCAGAAAAAATTTTAAGATTCTAGAATTTTTTTAATTTTAAAGAAATATTCTTTATGGTGAAAATATTAATTGTAGATTATTCTCACATTTTACATTGGTAAATTTACTCTAACTCACACAATGTTTAAGATGTCGATTAGCCGGATGGTTGGTAAGTATTCACTTGAAATTTAAATTATTATCCTAATAAATAATGATTATCTATACTAATAAAAGAAAGAGTTTGTGTGTGTGTGTGTTTCACCTGTATCAGTCAAAGTAAGCAATCCAGAAGTATAAAACTTGGCACATAATTATTCTAGGTCCTAATAATGTGCACTACGAAGAGATTTTTTCGAAATTCGCTTTAGGTTTTTTTTTAATGAAACTTTTAAGCGATTTTCCCATTTTTTTTCAACAAGTGGATTTTATTTTTGTTGTTTTGGCAACAGTGTGGTCAGAGCTGTTTTCATATTAATAATTGCTATATTTTTGTATAAGGCTGCCTCACATTTATTATTTTATTCACATGTTTGTAGTTTCCAATATTAATGGTGATTGTTTATATGTTTGTTTTAATTATTAATAAAAATGCAAATTACTGCAATGTATATAATAACTATAGGAGTAACCTAAATAAAATTCTTTATTACTGTTAAAAAATTGCTGCCCGTAATAATTACTATGTAATGTCAACAACTGAAGATTTATTACTATTAATAATTGTATTTGAATAAGTAAATTATATTAATTACCCCATTTTTAGATATTTATTTTTGCATTTTCACATAAAAAATATTTTAAAAAATTGGTAACAATAAAATAAGCGGAAAAAATTAAAAGTAAATGAATTCAATGCTATTGTTAAAAAGAAAGAATAATTGTGTAGTATTTTATCTTGTGGTGTATGTCTGTGTTTTAATTTTACCTTTTTGAAAATAAAATACATGAAAACAATTTTTCTTCCATTTCTGTAGAAAATAATGCAAATACATAAATAAATTAATAATAAGTATGATTATATTAGATTAATCTATTCATATTTTTAAAATTCTTTCGCTTTTCTTTTTCTTTTTTAATCTAATTTTGCTACTTTAAGGCTTTATTTAGCATTTTTATTATATTAGCTTTAAAAAAAATGTATGGTTTTCAATATATATTTTCTCATATAAATCTTTCATTAAATTCTGCGTTTGAATATTTACCGGAAAATTCATTAACCACAATCTTTGAATACTATTTTTTAAATATATGGCCATAATATCTGACAACAAATTTCAAACTAAATTTTATTTAATAATATCATGCATGATATTCTTTGAGAAGTATATATATTTTGTTTTTGATAAAGTTTCATATTAAAAGAGCTTCATATACAAAAGAATGGAATTCTCCGAAGAGAAAAGCGAGTCCTTTTTTAAAATTAGACCTCCAACCATTTTAAATATAAATAACTATTATTGATGCATCATTATGATTTAATAATAAACAAATAATTTTAATTAGTTTTTTACATTGCTCTCTCTATATATATATATTTATATTTTGTACCAGATTCTCAACGTGGTTTCCAACTAACCTCTGAAAAAAAAACTATTTTATGGATTGTTTGAATGATTTGAGAACCTCGTCTTTTGAAGAAACCGTGATGCATGCAGATTAGGTTTGTTACTTAAAGTGATCTGAAGTAGAAACGTGGAAAACACTGAAATTGAAAATGTAAAGAGAGGATGTTGAGATTGTAATTGTGTTAGGACAGAGGTTCTTAAAATTTGGATCGTCGTTGTCCCCCTTTATTTATCAGCCTGACACCAGGGACCCCTAAGAGTTTGAACACTTCTCCCTGACTCCCAATACATAGTGGATTGATTTAAAAGATCCTCAATATATAATTCTAAGACTGCTTCTGTGACTTATACAGACTTTTTTAACACATCTTTTTTAACTTTTAAGAAAGCAGTAAGCATCTAATTAAAAATGTTACAAAATACTAATTTTATATTAACTGAATTAATATTCTTGATCGAAATATATGTTCTAATAAAATGTTTCCATCGGGGGCAATTTAGTGATTTAGTCTAGGACGGCAATCTTTCAATTTCCCCCGGGGTTATTATTTTTTTTTTTTAAATTTTGTAAAAGAAGGAAGTCTTAACACTAAATGAGAAATTTTCACGGAATCCCTGGAGAAAAGCTGTGGACCCCGGGGGTCCACGGACCACAATTGAAAACCTCTGCATTAGAGTGGTGCGCTCGTACATTTCAGATGGCTTCGTAAAAAAGTGAGTGCGTTTTATACGTCGAATATACACTGTTGACCACAGAAAATGCAAAATCTTGAAGGAAGCATGCAAATCATGGGAAATTTACATCATGCGTTGGCGGCGATGAAATATGCAAATCATTAGCACTGTAGCGCAGACGCACATAATGGGTGACCGAAGTGCCACCCGCAAGCGTATATAAGGGGAGAACAGATTGGCGATTTGAAGTATGGCAATTTTTTTTTTGCGTAAGTTGTTTACTCGTGGAAGACATCGAGCGTCTTTCGACCAAGTTTCTGAATTCAACCGAGAAAGAATAATAGCCTATAGGAATTGTAGATTATTCTTCAAAGAAATCGGTCAACGTGTTGGACGAAACCAAATGACTGTGATGTGGATCTGTCACGGCTGGATGTCATTTCTGGGC
Source organism: Trichonephila inaurata madagascariensis (assembly GCA_019973955.1). NCBI lineage: Eukaryota > Metazoa > Arthropoda > Arachnida > Araneae > Nephilidae > Trichonephila > Trichonephila inaurata. The sequence goes on along the minus strand of BMAV01015784.1, from coordinate 18,357 downwards.
TGATCGCACCCACTTCGTTGCACTACTGACCATGATGATACGTGGGTTGATCGAGCAGCCATATCACGAACCATATCACAACAGATTCAGCGTGTTACACATCATTCGGTGCCCGCTCGTACCATTCGACGCCCTTTTGCAGCAGAGTGGAATGTTTGCAAGGCGTTCATTGCTGAGTTTACCCTTGACAGGAAACCACAGGTGTTAGCGCCGTTGATGGTGCGATTAACGGGGACATGGACAACGGAATGGAACGATGTGTTTACCGACGAATTCCACTTCTGCCTGCAACATTACAATGGTCGGATTTGAGTTTGGAGACACCGTTGTGGAAGGTCGCAGAATCGTTGTGTTATACACCACCACACTGATCCTGCACCCGGTATCATAGTTTAAGGTTTTAGTGGTTCACTGCCGCGCCTCTCTAGTACGCATTGCCGGTACACTGAGCAGCCAGCGTTACATCTTTGAGATGTTGGAGACCGTGGTCGTCCCATACATTCAGCTCTTTCCATCAGCTGTATTCCAACAGGATAATGCGTGACCACACATGGCACGCAATGCTCAAGATTTCTTCTTTACCCATCAGATTGAATTGATTCCTTTGGCTGCTTGTTCTCTCGATCTTCCGCCAATCGAAAAAGTGTGGTCCATGCTTGCACAACGACTGTCCCGGGATACATCACCCGCTGCTACACCAGATTAACTTTGACAATGTGTGGAAGCCCTATGGACTGCTGTATCCCAAGGATACATCCAAAGCCTCTTTGATTCTATGCCGAGACGTGTGGCAGTGGTTATAGCCAACTATGGCGGCTACACTAATTACTGATTTTGTCATCATCCACACTTCACAAGAGGCTGTAATTTTAATCGTTTGATCTTTGTGCAACATTTTGTCTGTCAAATAAATTTCGTTGTGATATCTCTGGTCCTTCTTAGTTTTGCATTTTGTGTAGCCAGCAGTGTACTTACAAATTAAAAATTGCAGCTTGAAAGTATAGATGTGCGTTATACGGCGGATCTTACGGTAATTATTTCAATCCAAACCAAGAAATTATTTAGAATAGACATAGACGAATTTTACAAAATATTACACATTTGCATTCAAAATGCTGTCTAAAAAATAAACGATACTTGGCAATTATATTTATTTCATTAAATTGTGATTGCACAAAAAAAAATCTCATTTATAACAGTTTGAGGTAAAATAAGATTAAATGTTTGGTTTAGGAGGTAATTTCGTAGAAAAGTTATGGAATTTTTAAAAATAAAATAAATATTTGGAAATTTTAATTTTTAGGGGGGGAGGGGTTGATGATGTATTTCATCATGACTGATTGCTTAATTGTTTATTGACATGGCATTCTGAAGCAACACGAGGGCTATTAACGACGTATATTGTAATTTTTAAACTCAGTCAAGATTACATCATGCCAAATGTGAATATACATCTACATTTTAATCCTTAATGCACTAATTTTAAGTTTAAAAAAAGTTTTAAAAAAAGGAGGGGGAAAGAAGGAAACAACAGTTTAAATTTTGGTAGCCAATAAGATCGATAAAAACCTTTTGTTTCTGCAATTATATTTCTAGATAAGAATTATTCTTTTTCAATTACTCAGTCACTACAGAGAAATATTAGGAGTACATAATTATTCAAAATGTGCATAATTATTCAAAACAGAAAATGAAAGCGCGAGAAAAAGTAGTCTACGGTGAACTGAGCATTTAAATTTCCAATCCGGAAAGAAACTACAAGCAAATCATTTCTGAATTTATTGTGCATTGCCTTTGTAACTTAATAAATTAACGGAATATACACTCTATAACATAAAAAGTGACCTTCGAGCAAGAGTTAGACGAATGGAATGAAATTGGACATGTGTATATCTTACGATAGACTATGAAAATGAATAACTTCCGATCTTTAATCTCTTCCGATCGTGCGTAACACTCGTAGGAGTTGGAAGGTATGAACCAGCGGTTGCAGAATAAACAAAAGAAGTGGGTTAATAAGGGGTATGGCCCCCTCTTACAGCTATAAAGGATTCGCAACGTGATGTCATACTTCAAATAAGGCAATTTATTACTTCTTGTGGTAATTAGTCCCAATCGCTCAGCAACGCTTTTTTCATTTCCTGTATGGTTCTCGGAGGGGGGTGCGAGTTGCAATTGCCCTCCCCAGAGTATTCCAGACATACTCTATAGGGTTGAGGTCTGGAGACCTAGCTGGCCTATCCATACGGTAAATGTCCTTACTCTCTAGAAATTCGTTAACCAGAAGAGCTCTATATGGCCTCTCGTTATCGTCCATTAAAATGAACTTGGGGCCACATGCACCGCTGAAAATGAGAACATATGGCTCCAAGACCTCATCCCTTTACTTCACACCAGTCACAGAGCCTCTTTCAAAGACACAGAGAGTTGTACGGCCATCCAACCTGTTGCCTGCCGAGACCATTAAATCTCCTCCGCCATAATTGTCGATTTCACTGACTTTAGAGGGTAGGTAGCGGGCCCCTGATTTTCTCCGTATGAACGTACGGCGAGAATCGGTGTTTAGGCTGAAACGGGCTCATCGGTGAACAGAAAGGTCCCCCATTGATCCATACTACAATCTCTATGCTGTCTGCACCATGCAAAACGGACTCTCTCCTGTTCGTAAACATGAGTGGGACGCTAACAGCAGGCCTTCTGGCAAACAACCTTCTCTCATTAAATCTTTTTGAAACAGTCACCCTTGATACACGGCTTCCTGTGGCTGCATACAAGTAAAGAGAAAGCTGAGAAGCTGTAGCCTCTCTCTGATACGCCTCGCTATAATCGACAAATGGCGCTCTTCTCTGCCCGTCCTGGCTCTTGGACGACCTATCCCAGGATTCCTCTCAATGGATCCATTATCCTGGAACTTTTTCCGTAAGTTACACATGATCCTGAGACGTTTAATTGAACTCTACAATTCTGGACTTGACAATAGCCTGCTTCTAGCCTCCCCAAAATTCGCCACCTCATTCCATCATCTAAACGTTGGTGGTTACTCATTTTTACTGTTACAACTTGAATTGAACCGATTGCTTCAAAATAACACCAAAAAATTAGCCGAGGTGTGCTGGCGAACGAAATACGTCTTCTTACACGTGCTTATAAAATCTGTTTTTCTGCTGGCTCCACCTACACACACGTATACGCTAACGTACTTGCCGTACAAGATTTGCATTTTTATCTAGAAACAGTGCTCTTTTATTCAGTTAAGTTCTTTTCGTGCAATTCGATAAACTATGCAAATTCTCTTAATTTATTTCATCAGTGTAGAACTACATAATATACGTAGATTACAGTTTTACATTTTGAGCAATGAGTATGAACAGTTATATAATTTGTATAGTAGGTGTTGGTCAGCCACAAGGCGGACAGGAGGTACACCTGCCAGTTATAATAAAGTAAAAATGACTGTAAAAGACAAATATATGAAATTATGTAAATTTCATTAAAATATCTTCATTTTTGCTCTGCCTGAAGAAAAGTAAAAGCATAAAATATTAGAAACATAACTTTAAGTTATATATAAATTGTAAATTAATTCACCTAAATTTAAATTCTTTTTCAAAAGAAGCATGAAATATGTCAACATATGTGGTTTCTTAAAAGTATATTTTAAAAATAATTTTCTTATAAGGGCAATACTTATAAAATCAACTGTTTTTATTCTTAAACACCTGTTCAAACAGCTGGGCTGAGTAAAGATTTCATCACAAAGTGAATAGCTTAAGGTGACTGCCTACCTTGAAAATGTCGTTTTTCGTCTACATAAGGCATTTTTTTTTATTTCAAAATCTTACAGTTTGAACATTTTTCTTTCCAAAACAGTTTTTCTTTTTCTTTTACGTGAAATAAAAATAAAAAGTTATACTGATTTTAAAAAACATCACTCTATGCAAAAGGGCGGTAAGATAAAACTTTAAATGAGTTTTTCTCAAAATTATGGTTTCGAAAGAAACACATTACCAAATACATGATATCTTAGAACCAAACCAGATAAAGTTTTGAAATTTTTTGGGAATGTTTATTATCCTATTTTTCATAAAGTGGACCATAAGTTTTGTTGTAGGTTTAATATTTTTTCATTTAGGGTGGCTTTTATAAAGAAAAAACTTAAAAAATATCAAAATATTCATATTATGATGTATGTAAGATATCCCATTTGTTAAAGGTTAGATCATATCCTTTAACGAGGTCGGCAATTCTAATCAAAACAGTATTCCACATCAACACCATCTAGCGTCCCTTTTAAAACGCCGACATCAACCTTTTTCGGCAGAGGCCCACTAACATCCGTCAGGGAAACATCGTATTTCGCGCATCAGCGCTATTCGCCGCGCCAGGCGGTAAGTCTTAATAGCACCATAATGAGTTCTATTTAATCTCAATTGCCTTCCTTAAAGTAATGTGATCTAACTTTCCTATTCTTTTGAAATATTTCCCATGTAAATACTCCCTAATAATTCATAATAAATTATTTAGTTTCCAACCAGTTTCTTTCTTAAATTATGTTGTCTATTTTATTTCAAAATTAACTAATACACCCTAAAAAACCCCTAGACACCACGCCAATAAAAATCCCGCTATCTGAAGCATCCGACCTTTTGGAAGATTTCAGTTGGATTCCCACATGTATAATTGTCTGTAACTTTTTGTATTTTATTATTTCTCTTAGATTTTGGTTCATTTTGAAAAGCACCGTAATTTGTATGTTGTGTATAAAGAAAATTATGATAATTTTGCGTTAGAAATTTTTAGTGTTACCCGTTTTAGTAAAAATTTGGTAAAATTTCCTTGAAAACAACCAATTTTTCTAAACGTGCAATATTTATTTAAAATTTTTTAGGTATTTACATATTTTTTTTATTTTATTTTCTTCCTAAAAACACTCAATTTAATTCAAAAATTTGCTTTTATAAAAAAAAATGGGTCCGAAGGTAGGCAGTCACCTTAAGTCGGTGCCAACGTGTTATCCCAACAATTGCCAACGTTCAAGATAACTCGCCAAGTTGGTGACCCCAATTTCGCATGTTCTGTTTGCGTTAAATTGGCAATCATATGCTTTGTTTCAGAAAATGTCGCCAATAGGTTGCGATAATACGCAAGTAACCCTTAAGTCTCTGCTAACCACAAAAAAATTTTCACCTCCATTTAAGATAACAGTTTTCATAAGGAGTATGAAAATAGTTGATGATAACAAAAAAATTTTTAAAAAATAAACGGTTAGATCCTAGCTGGGCACACTGCTTGGAGACAAAATTTTTGGCACCAAAACTTTTGGCGTGGCGCCCGCCTTTTCTTGGTTTTCGTCCATGACGTCATTTTTTGAAACACGGGTTTGGACTCCATTTGGCAAAAAAGTCCAATAAATATGCCAAGCGGGTGCAGTCAGTCTATCTCACGGGAGTTCAATCCTTTTTCCCGAAAGCACTCGTTCATCTCTCAACGCCACCGGCTTTCATCGTTTCTCATTTCTTTCCGTTCCTCTCCAATCCCTTTTCTTTCAGGGCTCCTTTCCAGTTTTCTCCGTCCAGGGCTCTGTCAAGCTTTTCCATCCAGGGCTCTCCTCCCGTCTCTTAAAAAAACCTTTTTAAACATCAGGGGCAGGTCCACAACACGCCCCTCGTCTCTTCTCATTGGCAGGCCACAAAAGTCTGCCCTCGTCCCCTGGGCCACATTCGTGTCCTATTTGTGCGGCAAACACAAATACATTCCTAGTCCGTCTGGAAACTAAGGGCGCCATAATTCTTATCTAACTTCTGAACACCCTTGTCCATCACACCACCTGTGTTCTATAATCCCATTCTCTCGATCCCAGATGAGGCGACAGGATTCTTTCATACAGACTTCGCCTATTGTCAATGGGTACCGGCTCTCTTTGGCCATTATGACTTCCAGACCGGGTGTCGGCGTTTGCCCGAGGTCATAAAATAAACAATGACCCCATGGCCACGTGCACTTGTCACTCACACCTGTTCGGAGCCATAAGACTTAGAATGAATGGAAGGGTGGGGTTCACCCCAATCGAAGACGTCGCACTACCTTCGGAGCACTTTTTTTAAATACATAAATTTTCAATTAAATAAACACTTTTTTATTTAAATGGGGCATAAAACTAGAAATTCAAGTACAATTTCCACAAAACTAAAAATAATTTTGGATATATTGGGAATTTTAAGTGAAATTTTAGTGAAAAACTGCAGTTGCGGTAAACCTTGTATATTGAAAGTTCTAATTAATATATTCAAATAACATATATACAGTTTATAAATAACATCATTATCTGTGTTTAGAGTTATAAAATTTGTAATATTTTTGAAAGTTTTTGAAATATGTCATTTTTTTATGTAAGAACTTAATTTTTTACAAAAAACTAATATTATTTTCTCACAAAAAGTGCAATAAAATACATAAATATATAAAAAAAGCTACTTTAAATTTTTTTTATTGATTAATAATGTACTTTTCATGTTTTTTTCATAGCAAAATCTTTTATACAATTGTCAGTATTAATATGTATGTCATGTTGAACTACCAGAATAACTAAATTTGTTAGCCTTAACGTGGGCATACTCGATCTGAGATAATTTTTTGATTAATTTTAGCTTCTCTCGCATTACTGATGGCAGATGTTAAGAAAATTCTCATCATTATGACAATATTTGGTGAGCCATCTTCAAGTTTGGACTCAATAATATATTTTAATAAACCCAGAGAGCCGGACCTAATGAGTTCTTTTTTCTCTGTTGCAGTTACGAGAATTTGTAGACGTACGCGCTCAAGTTGGAATTCTTTATTAATGTCTTGAGGAGCTTTAACTAAGTTAAGTTCATCCATGCTCAATATCACTTCAGGCCTTTAAGAAGCATATTTTTGAGCTAGATTCTGCAACTCTTGGAATCTTTCTCGAATTTCAGCAGTTATTCAGTGTATTGAAGAAAATATTGTTCGCCACAAGTCATCTTCGTACAGTAGGTGAACATCTTTACTTCCGTCGCCAAATGTAGCTTCCTCCCGATTCGTTTTGGGGGTTCAAAAGAAATTTCAAGCTCTTCACATAAACTTTTAGCATATATTAAACCGTCATCAACAAATTCCTCTCGTTTTGCTTCTAGTACGATCTGTAAAGCACGTATTTTTTGAGCACATTGATGGCTATTTAGTCCCTCTGTTTGCAAATAATTTTGAGCATCATTGACTTCACACAGTACCGGTTGCCAGAAGTCTAAGTAACATAAATTGCATAGCTTTATTGTCGCTATGGAATAGCGACTAATAAACTTCCTGCATCTGTGCGCGTATTAAAGCTTTCACTCGTTTCCGTCAGTTTCGTCGCGCGGGAGCGATTTGGAGTTTGAAATTTTTTTTGAATATAAATATCGTGGAGCTTGCCGCCGCCTCTTTTCCTATACCGCACGGGGCCATGGCCCCCTCTACACCCCCCCTCACGCTACGTCACTGGGTGGCTACAATAATATGGATCTGGCTTGAATTAATGCAGCAATATTGTCCACATGTATTTACCAATATATGTAATCTTCTACTATTATATATAATCGCCTACCTTGTTGACTGTTTAAGCGTTATTCGGTAGTGGCGTTCATTTGTTTGGAGGTATTGTTCTAGCTTAAGAACAATTTCGCATCGTTAGAGCTCAGGGCCTCCCTCTGGGGAGGAAATTAGGTGTCAAATTTACTTGCGGTGATTGGTATTGCCTATATGGTCCTGTACTAAAAAGGGATACCAGCTCAGATGAAATGTACTAGGTCTGCAAAGGTAAAATACCAATCCGCAGCACCATTAAAAAAAAAAGAATGTTCTAGCTTAAAGTAGCAATTTGGTTGGACGGAAGAGAAACGGAGTTGAAAATGATTGACTATTGTTACAAATTAATTCAGTTTTTTACTGTGTTTTAAAGTTGAATGTTACATCAAACCGGTACTTATTTTCTGATAATCTGTTTTATTTACGGATGCCTTATCCTTGAGATAAATAATTTCGAAGAAATTTATTCTAGATTGAAATTTATGCATTCCATTATCGAAGACACACACAAAAAAAATGACGTTTTACCAAGAATATGAACTTGTATCTCAGTTGTTTGAAAGGAATGTCAAGCCAATCTGACTGTCAAGTTGATTTCAGAAATTCTGAGAAATTTCTATAAAGAAACAATACTGAATGGACAATGTCGTACAGCAACTTAGCTGTACTCAAGCTTCTGAACTATTTAAAAAACATGCATAAAAGTAAGTAAACAAAAACAATGTAAGAAATACTCAGATTGCAACAAATAACTTGAAAAAAAAACCGGAAACAAATTCTTCGATTCTAAGAATCATTATCTATTATTGATATAGGAGATAAAAGCCAAATACAATAACATGGAAAATAAAATATTTTTTCCTAGAACTGATTGTCGATAAGAAATTTGATTGTGTGTGTGCAACAAACAAATAATAGTAATAAAACCAAAATGAAATTCCTGGAACATTATCCCTGATGAACGAACCTTTATTAAAAATACTTCTCACTGATAACGAATTAAGTTTAGGAATCAAGATATTTAAAGATATGTTATGTTGTCAATTGAAATGAATTTTACAATTCACTACTGTTTTTTTTTTAAACCAAACATAAATGGTGCACTTTCCTGAAATACAAATTAAATGATAAACCGATTCCGTTAAAACTATGCATTACTTATCCAGGATTATTACGAGGGCTGTTCAATAAGTAATAAGACTAAAATTATATAAAAAACTGAATACCTTAATAATATCAATATAAAAATTACACTACTAACTATAAAATAAAACGGTTTTTTGAATAAAAGTGTTAATTATAAAATTATTAGAAGTAGAGCAGAAACAGAATCTTAGTGTTTATTTCAGTAACAATATTTATCCAATGATCATTATACCTAAAATAAGAGGTCTGTTCAATACGTAATAAGACTAAAATCATAAAAAAAAAGCAGAATACCTTTAATCCTCATCATTTATATGGTTTTTTTTCAAAATAACTTCCGTGGTACGCAATGCATTTATCTCAAAGTTCTGTTCACTTCTTAAAAACATGTAAAAAACCATTTTGTGAAAGCTGTTTCAAAACCGCCTACGCAGCCTTTACACATGCTTTGTTGCTTGCAAAATGTTTGCTTCGTAATAGTTTCTTAAGTTGAGGAAACAGCCAGAAATCACATGAAGTGAGATCAGGACTGTATGGAGGGTATGGTAAAATCTCTACGTTATTCTGCCGCGAAACATACAGTATGCAACGAGCAATATGTGGTTGGCCATTGTCATCGTGCAATAGGAAGCAATTTCGAAGAATGGACGTTTCCTTTTAACGTGCTGTACCATTGTTCACAGGACATTCGTGTAGTACGAGTTGTTTACGGTAGTGTCGGGTTCGACAGCGTGTTGATACACAATTCCTTCATAATAAAAAAATCACGATCATAAATTTACCAGCTGATTCCACAGTTTTTGCTTTCTTGAGAGTAGGTGAAGATGGATGTTTCCATTCACTGCTTTGTTGTTTTATGGTTGGATCATAGTGATACAACCAAGCTTCATCTGCTGTGATAAAGCGTTTTAGAATATTGTTGCCTTCTTGTTTTAGTCTTTTATCATATCGTATCATATCAAAGATCTCCGATGCTGATTTTCGCAGATTTTTGCTTCCGTTTCGACAACTAGGCGAGTATAGTAGGCGCCCACAAACATGCTTCAGTTCAATCCCGTGATACTCAGGAATACGAGTCTGTACACACCATCTACCGGTAGCTTTTGTTAATACAGACAACAAACTTTTCTTATGCCACAGAAATTAACATTCCGATGAGTGGTTCTGAGGCAGTAAAATTAGTCTTATTTCTTATTGAACAGCATACGTACTTTTCATAATTTCATTTTACTTTACTGTCTGATTTATCATCCACGTGGGTTAGAAATAGGTTTAACTTTTCAACATCGCTCTGTTTTTTTCTATTATGTCGAAAATTTCTGCTGTACAGGGAAGGTGGATCCTTAAGGTATTGCTTAATCCTAAATCGCTGGCCTAATTCAGCGATAGCTTTATAAATCATAATAGGTCCCCATTTCAGTCCAAAGACTCTTCTTTTTGTATTTACATTTGTTTTGTCTCTTGAACTCCAATTTCTTTCTTTGGCATTGTAGGTTATACAACTTTTTCACTTGGTATCTTATTTTATTTTATTTTATTATACTATATATTAATATATCTGTGTCTTATCTCATTAAATATTTTCTTGAAATTAATAAGGCAAGATTACAGTAAAGCTTCTCGATCATATGAAATAGTATTTTTTAGTTAAATGCGGTGTCATTTTCTATTTAAAGAGGAAAACTAATATTGTATTTATTGATCTGAGCAAAAGCTATTTTTTTGGTGACTAAAATCGGTCGCCAAATTAACTATATGTAGCGCTATGTGTTCCGAGTGTAATGAAGCGAAGCCGAAGTAATGAAGAGCTGAATTCATTACGGCATCTAGAAAAGATCGCCAAAATCAAGGGGCCACCTATTCTACATTTTAGCCAGTTTGGATTATTTAATAAATTGTGTGATCTCCAGTATCTGTGCATATATTCCCTTTTTGCTTCTTTTTTTAAAGAAAATTTGGATAATTTTTGAATTTGTATGGGATTACCGAGAATATTTTTATATTTATGAAACATAAAAATTAAATATTCTTTTACTGTTTCGACTAATTTGATCGTTTGTATTTTTCAGCAATGGAATCCTCTTTTGATATATAAATAAACTAAGCGATCACACCTGTATGCAGACTGTTAAATATTCAAGATTGAAGAAAAAACCACTAAACAACTCAGAGGAATCCCTTATATTACAAATATTTACATATAAGAAAGACAATTAGACGCATTCTAATTGTATCAACTATATATCATCTACATCAGTGCTCCGCATCTTTTTATCGCTGCGGACCGGTCAACGTTTGATAATTTTACTGCGGCCTGCTGAGGGTGGGACACGTTGATTGTTTATATTTTAGATTGTTTTGATTTAACAATTTTAATTTAGTTACATTTAAATATGCCTTCAGAATAAAATATAGTTACACCAAAAATGAATAATAGTGATTTAACGTGGAATATAAAGTGATTTCCGTGGAAAATTGCGCTAATCCGAGAGAAATGCACCACTTTAAATAAAATGGCAATAGTTTAATGCTCTATAGGTTGCCTAGTACCATTTGGTCCTCGGACCGGTACCGGTCCGTGGACCGGGGGTTGCAGATCATTGATCTACTTGACTATAAGGAAACTACACAGGCAAGCGTTTAGTGTTCCTTCTAACTGTAGTGATAGTTTTTGCTACCAGAGGGCCAATCAAGCATGTTTGTAACAGCAGACAGTGACTTAACATTAAGATATACCAGCGATACTCAACCTGCGGCCCACCGGGCCTTTTTAAGTGGCCCGGTCATGGCCTATTGCTATGAGAAATTCATTTATTTATGAAACTTTGGCGGGAAATTCTTTGTTAAAAAATCAAAGATGTCAATTTTGCTTTTTCTGTCAATGTCGTATGGGTGTGAATTGATACATTTTTTTCTGATTAGTGATAATAGACAACAGTGGAGTAGCGACCATTTTATGAGTGCAACTAATTTTAAATATCTTTCATATCTTGCAAGCAAAAAATATTCGAAGACGATTGGGAAGTTGACTATTTTGTAGTCAAAAACAAGCATGTTTCAGTAATTGTTTGATTTGTCACGAAAAAAAAATACCAATAAACAGGAAATTCAATGACACTTTTCCTCGAAGATATCTTTCAAGAGGTGATAAATAATCTTTCTTAAATAATCTGTACAACAGCAAAAAAGTGTTTTGTCTGTTGTATGTCACTGCGGTAACACAGACACCCTATGAAATTTGTTATATTATTGGTAATCATATGAAACCGTTTACTGATGCAGTAATTATGAAGGAGTGATTCTTAAATGCTTCTAATTTAGAAAAATTTAGTGACAAAAATAAAAAAAATATAAAAAATAATAATTAAGAAAAGCAAAATAGAAGTGTTTTAATATTTTGATCAATTTCCGCATTTTAAATTTCCATGTTATCTTGGTTTTAAAGCATTTCTTATTTTTCCATTTCTCTTCAGGAAATACATGAAAGCGTCAAAAAAATTTCCTAGCAGTTTTTCTTTCTTTCTCTTTTTTTTTTGTTTTTGTTTTGATAGATAAGATATATGAAATAAATATATATTAATTTACAAGAAGGTGTAAAATTTCCTTTTTTTTTTTTAATATACAGTGCTTACGAATTTAAAATTTGTTTTTGTGGTTTATAAAGAAAATTGGAAAGTGAACCTCTATATAACGAATTTTCCATATAATGAACTTTTTTCCTTGATTTAGCGACTTCGTTA